>JAODPA010125271.1:0-17538 GCA_025585075.1 Nepenthes mirabilis
TTTATCACACCCAAATTATCTAAAATTATTAAATATAATAAATAATCTCAATTTAATCTGATAAAAAATATTTCGAGATATTACATTCTCTCCCACTTATAAAAATTTCATCCTCAAAATTTAAAGAACCCCAAAATTCCTTAATTAGAGATAATCTTTCCAGATACTTCCTAGTGTTCCAAAGTCACTTCTTAGTTAAACAATTATCCCAGAAGATCTTAAGCATCTAAATCGTTCTAACTTTTATTACCTTGTTCGTTCTATCAGAATTCTAAATCTACCAAGTTCGAAAGCAAACCAAACTTATTAACTACTCCGACTTAGCTTAAAACCTTAAACGGTTAATAATGTTGCTCCAATTTACGCCTAGCCTTAGAATAATTATTCATTCAGGACCTTAAATTAGACCTTAAAATATATAGGTTCACCTTGTTTCTGCTATGCAATTCTGATTAATTTCTTAACTATGAATCATCTATTTGAAATTCACCACCATATCTAATTTAACTTAACGCCCAAAATTCTCTAATCAAGTTTAACTAAGATTACGGCATAAATCTTATATCACAATCAAACCTCAAAGTCAAAATACTTTATATCTTCATTATTTAGTTGGTATGCTTAAAAACTGACATATCCCTAAAATACATAATCCATGTTAACAAGAATGGGTGATTTATCAACTATTCGGCAATTACCTACATATCCTTGAAATACATGGTCATCCACTCTTAGCCTCTTAATTATATGCTGAGAATTATGGAAGTTATGAGTCCATACACACTTCTGCTATTCTATCTAATAATTAATTTGCGAATTCAAGATCTTCTTACAACCTACATCCATTGGTTCATATAGAACACCTAAATTATTCAGCAACTATAACAGAAGTCCCAAGATATCTATGCCATGAAGGCAAAGCCTGCAAATCCTCAAGCCAGATTAGAAACTGCAATTATAACAATCACCCAAAATTAGATATGACTTTAGGCCATCACCCAAAATCTTAAAACCCAATTATTTAGTAACCTTAAGATCTTGTTGGCATACCGATGAATTAACTGATTAAACCCAAACACGTCATTTATAATCGAGATGAGTGGGTCGTCCTAATCGTTCTGAAACAAAACTAGAAAGACTCCTCATTTCAGAGTTTCATAGCTTTAATACTTCTGATATAATTCTTCCTCTCAAGACAAAAAATAAAGCATCCCATATCAAACATCAAAGACATACCAAATCCGAAGACTTCTGATATCAATTATCGATCATACTATTCACTTTCCTCAAAGACCCCGAGGTCCACCTTTACAGTCCTCAAATTACCGCCTACACTATGACATACTCATTTCTTCTTTATGACACAATTCATCAAACATTTAGAATCATAGAACAATAATTATCCTTACAAGCAATGTCTATAAACCCTCATGGTAAGGACCTCATAGACTATCCTCTCCCACTTAATTCGAGGGTAGCCACCTATCATGATGTGTGGGTAGGGAAATCCTAACTTTTCTCAAAATATTGTATTCTACTATCACTCACTAGACCCATCAGGGGTCAACCTGAACATTATGGTCAACAATCTACCCTTAATTCCTTGAAGGCTTCCTTCTCATGTCTCATTCCTATGGATGCCAATCACTTCTAAGCCAAACATTTCACGGCTCTACAATCATTTATGACATAAATCAATCTTCTCAATAGGTCACCGCTTAAAGTCCTACGAGTTTGAAATCATGCTACCAAAGATGCCACATGCTCAACAGGGCATTTTCTCAAACTAAAGTCGCATACATTTCCCAATTGGGCATTCGGTTAATCACTGTTCACAATCCGCGACACAATCATCACCAAAATACATATACCCCATGCTCTCTTGAATTCATCAACAAGGTCATCACAAAATTGACCTAATCATGACTGGAAGATCCAATCCATAGGACTCATGAAACGCCAACGAACCTACAAAACCCAGATGACATCGCCAAAGTTGATAAACATTTCATCTTAATTCTAAAGATTACCGTAGATGCAATTCTCGATTATCCTTAATCGATAACGCAATGGATGCAGATCAATCATAGAAATTATCAAATCCTTACAGTAGATATCATGAATTATCTATTAATTCACAATGCCTGCTTATCAACCATCTATCTCCCGAGCAACCAAATTCTCAATTATCTACAAATGACCTCATCAATTCATCTTACCGCCCCCAAAGGCTCAAAGCATCCATAACGGCACCTAACCAATGCCCTGTTCAATTTCATACAAAATCCTCAAAGATTTCCACAACTAAATTCCTTAGTGACCTCTAATGATGTTAGGGATAGTCTCATTTGTTCGATAATTTAGACAAATATTCCCATCATGGCTTGTGGGCACGACGACACTAATTTTCTAATACCTCCACCAACTAATCATCACTGATATCATATCGAGGATTAATGTTGTGACGGACTGGGTTATTTTCCTAAAAATTCCCTCCGTCAGATTGTATAAACTAATACCCATCGATATTAAAATTATAAATTTTTGCAGAAAATTAGGTAAAATTTCATTTGTAAATTGGACATTTGCCTAAATACAAACACCTACTTAAACCCTGCGCAACAATCCATAAACACAGCAGCACAAACCACAAGATCACATAGCCACACAACTCTACAAGTGGCACCGACGTCATAACTCAGGTATGATGTTGGCTAAAAAAAAAGATGCCAACTAAAAATCCTCAACAAAACCACAAATAAAACCCTACGGAAGCATGACAACCATAAAACAAAATAAAGATAACCATCCATCCACATATGACGTAATATACATTCAAACTTTTTAAAATAAATACAAGTCCTTGTTTATACATAATCAAAATAAGTCCTTGAGCACTGCATTGGAACTTAGCCATCTATCACGCTTCTAACAGCCTACTGAGACTTGTCGGGTATCAAGGTATTCTCATCTGAAAAAGAAAATAGCAAGGGTGACCTAAAAAGCTCAGTAAGTGAAATCATACGTCACTGGCAAAAGATAACTAGTAATGAAAATGACAAAGGGAAGGGGAAAGGCATGCATTTTAAAATACAATAAGACATGAGGGGAAGAGGACGATTAGGGGGTTCCAATTTGTCATTTAACCTGATTTAGAACATTTTATTGTTATTGATCATACTTTAATACATTTATCATTTATTTTAATCTTTGTGGATAAGGGCCAATAGGTCGTACAGACTAATGATGCGAGAGGACGGGAAAAGGATCTTGATACTCCACAAGATCTAAGGCCGTAAGTACTTATTCTTAGATCCAGTCGGGGGGTCATCTACATACCAATGCCTGTAGACGGGCTGATAACGATAACGATAATGTCCCATTTTCTTGGGGTACCAGGGTAGTTCTTGTCCTTCCAGAATAGTATCCTAAGACATGCCAGGGACATTACCCGCTCCCACCAGCGGCAAGAATACGTGGCCAAAGTATTCCTTGGGTTTCTACTGTGATGGACATGGAAAACTAGGGAATACTGCCCATAAATATAGTCCATCGTCCTAGTTTCTGGATTCATTATTCTTTTGAGGGAGGATCCACCATTTCCCATTCACATTATCTTCAATCGGGAGATAATATTTCAATTACATATCTCCATCCGAGAGATCAAATCAATCATATCATACATTGTGGATTTTCCTCCCATTACTTGTATGATTCATATGTTTCTTTGGACTTAAGTCTTTTAACAATTCGATTCACATACATGGATAGCATAATTCGTAGAGAATAGTGAAACTTCTTACCACAATATGCCATTTCACCTTGGAGGTCATCTGGAGCACAATTACTCATTTACGGGACTTACATTTTAGCATGAACCTTTAGACATAAATTTCATAACAATTAAATAGAGGTAAAATATGAAAATTTATACATTCTTCTCGAGTGAATAGTGTCAGGCTGCATTTAGAAGTCCCGGACGCCACGAACGGGTCGATTCTTGTGAAATCGGATGCCCAGTCGATATGTACACATATTTGGGATGTGGTGATTCATATTTTGAGGTTAATTTAACATAATACATTGGGGGAAATGAGTATCCCGTTTTGATGTGAGGGTTAGGGTTTGGTGAAACCCATTCAGACGAATCGGTGACCGAAACGGACAACAAACTACATATTTCTTGAGCATTTATCATGGGGTACATATTTTCCATAATTTAGGCGGGTATCGTGATGAAAATACCTGATGAGAAACGAATAAAAATTGAGAAAGAGAGAGAGAAAAGTGAGTATGAGAATACTTGCCTCGACGTGTACTCCAACTTTTTCAACTAACTTACGAGCGGAATCGGAGTCCTCGAGCCTCAATCTCCTCCTTCTTCTCTTCTCCCGTCGCTCTTCCTCTCTCTGGAACTCTCCAGAATTTCCCTGAAACAAACGCACGCGACTAAATATAGGCAGCTATGCACTTGAGCGCCAATTGGGCGCTCGTCGAGTGCGGCACTTTGCCAGTGCTGTGCTTCGAGCACCAACCAGGTGCGTGGAAAGCGCCCGGTTCTGTTTTTTACACTTCAGCCATGCTCGAGCTCCAACTAGGAGCTCGTCGAGCATGGCACTTTGCCAGTGCTGCGCTTCGAGCGCCCGGTTTTGTTTTTTACGCTTCAGCCACTCTCGAGCGCTGCTCGAGCGGGCCAGTTCTGCCAGTGCCCTCCTGGATTGCGCCACAAGTGCCAGCCAGCTGCCGAGCCCGATGCCCGCTTGTTTCATCTTTAATTTAAATTTTTCCCACATTTTGAGTTAGATTTTGATTATTATCTTTTTAATTATTTCTTAATTGGAACCGAAACCTCACAAATGCCATAAAACAAGTCAACTTAGTACAACCCTTCACATCTACGGCCCCCAAAATATCATAGACATCGATATAATTAGTATAAGGCTTTCGATCCTCAGATAAATAAATAATCTTAGAAAACTTCAATAAAGTATCAATTCTAGATCCCAAGATCACGCATATTCCGATATATCAAAATTTGGGAACTTTACCTTCCGCTACAATGGATGTCACTTCTATAATTTGTGCCATCACCGCGAAGTCCTGATTTCAAGTTCTGGGCTCCTAAATTGTCCAACCCATGGGACAAGGGCAATCCCTATTCATGCGGTTAAACTATCGACACTTAAAATATACTTCCAAAAATCCCATCAAAATAAGATACTCATTCATAAAGCAGTCATGAACAATTCCTATGATATCTGTCATCCTCGAGACCCATAATTCTTTGCATGTCGATCACCCGAGGCCGACTCTGCCTTTTATTTTAAGTGGGTAACATGACCCTATCCTCTATAGGTTCCAAACCTCCCAAGTGTTCAGACACTTAAGCATCTCCAGATCAATTATAAATCGACATTATACAATTCGTTAACCTTAAAAACTAGCTCTTAGTTATTCTAACCTCAAACCATTGCTTCCACCTCTTCCATCATACTTGATACGTCGATCAAGGGCTCATCAGCGAATTACTACTCTTATGACCTCAATTCAGGGTCGACCAAGCCTAAACCTCGAACCACAACCGATTAATCCTAGGCCTCGAATCATTACCAACTAATTTAGGTACCAAATTGGTACCAATCAAATTCCAACATTAAGGTATCTCTACATACCATCTTCCTCTCGACCTTGTGATCGGCTACTAATACGAGTAGTTCCCATCTTGGAGCCATTGCTAACAATTCTTTGAGATAAGAATAATTAAGATTAGGCCACTCCTAGAACACTAGCTAGAACGTATAAGCTAGACAATTAAACTAAATCATCATTCCTAACTTAGTGCTAGCCTAAGTTATTGGGATTGGGGTAACCAAAACTACCTGGTCTAGTTTAATAATCCTATACCTTCATCTACTTATTCGATCAATCTTAATCTAACCTAAACTTTTGTATACGATTCAAATCAAATTTAAGGCATCTCTTTTTCTTTGATAAATAACCTTCGTAATAAAAAAAACATGAATGAAGCCCATAATTAATATTATAAATTTCTACAGAAAATAAGGCAGAGTTTCCTTTACAATTAGATAAAAATCAAAAATATAACCTGTCAATTTGAACCTGTACAACTATATAAATATCCACACTTTGACATTTTCATCACCACTACACATACGCAGGATCCACATTGGCATACCATTCATGGCTCCAACACAGTACACTTGCATTTATATGTTGGATCTACGAGAGATACCATCTAGGCCTAAAGAAAATTCAAAACATCTAATATTAATGCGGAAGCAGAACTAGATCTAGAAACCTACGGAAGTATAACATAACCATAAAATAATAACAAGCTACAATATAACACACCATATTAATCTAACTCAACTATTTGCATTCTATTATATTAAACATATCCAAATCTTTAAGCCTTCGATGTCCAACTAATCTCCTCAAGCAAATCCCTTTCCTTACTCTAACTAACTAGTCGTCAGCTTAATACTCACATCTGGAAGGAGAAATAGTAAGGGAGAGCGTACAACTCAGCAAATGTAATCATATATCACTAGCAACAGGCAGATAAACAGTGAAAACAATAAATGGATGGGGGAGACATATCATTTCAATAAAAAGGAAACATGAGAGGAAAGGGGACATCTCGGATCGCCTAGGTCACATGTTTACACTAGTTATGTTTTATACATTTTAATTATTTCAATTACTCTTTAAGGATCAGGGTTAGTAGGCCTTACTAACAAAAGGTGCAGGAGCATGAGAAATGGATCATGACAACCCCCATGATCTAAGGTCATATGATATAATCAACGTCCATCAACGATCTGCCAATAGAGGCATCCATTGGCCAACATTGGCCCGTTACCAGGAGGCGTAGCGATGTCACCCACTACCCTTTCCCTCCCGCGGTCCAGAGGTAGTCCTCATCCATCCACGGTAATATCCTAAGGCTTGACAAGAGTATCACCCACTTCAATAAGCAACCAGGCTACTTGGCAAGAGTAAACCTTGAGTCTCCACTATAATACTCATGTCATGTCCAAGAATATTACCCATCGTAGTATAGTCCATGGTCCTAGTTTCATTATTCATTTTCATTTAAGGGAAAGTCCACTATATCGAATTCTATCTACATTATCTCCATTCGAGAGATTCAATCATTCACATATCATATTGTAGACTCCCCTCCGATCACACGTATGATTATTATCCTTCCTTAAGATAATTCATTCACAATATCTCCATTCGAGAGATCAATTCAATCATATCATACATTGTGAATTTTCCTCCAATTACTTGTACAATTCATATCTTTCCTTGGACTTAAGCATTTTGACAATTCAATTCATATGCATAGATATAATAATTCGTAGAGAAGAGTGTAATTTCTTACCACATTAGACGAAATTCACTTTGGGGTTCTCCAGACACATTGCTCTAGCAAATGGAACTGATACACATTCCAAAGCTTGCATTTACACTTAAACAATTAAATATGAAATTCATAACAATTAAATGGAGTAAAAGCATGGAAATTTCCCATTTAATTCCTGGAGGAACAGTAACAGTGGCTATTTAGAGCTCTCGGACGCCGCGAACGGATTGTAACTTGTAAAATCGGACGTCCAGTTGATATGTAAGTATAATTGGAATGAGGTGATTCATATTTTGAAGTCAATTTAACATAATACAGAGGGGGAAGTGTGACGGAATGGATTTTTTTTCTCAAAAGCTTCCGCCAAAATAGGAACAGGATTAACGGACTAAATTATAAGGCAAGATTTCTGCAGAAATTTTGGTAGAGTCTCCTTTATAACTAGATGAAATCCCAAAAATTTAACCTGTATGATCAATTATTACAAGCACACAACTATCAATTATCCATAATTCTTCCTACAACATGCATACACAGGATCACATGTGCCAACCATGACATGAATCTATTAAACTATTAACTGCATTATCAGTTCAATAACGAGATGCCGTCTAAGACCTATATAGTATATCCAAAAATTTAAAGTAGAAGTTAAACTAATAACCTGCAGAAGTATAGTTTTTTTTACCATCACATACATCGTATGTATTCTATACAAAATTCACATGTGATGATCATCCATAGATACAAGATCAGTATACAAAATCATATGTCTAGTCTAGTCTTTACGTCAACGGGCTCTCTCAAAATGGCTCCAAAATGCTTCAGGTCCTCAGAGATCTTCAGAAATTTCTTTCGATCACTCTTTCTCGTCGGGCACTAACTCTACTATCTCATCTGGAGAAAGAAAAATAATAAAACAGTAAGCCGGGGCCCAACAAGGTACATGCATATGAGTAGTAAAATAGCGATGCAGAACGATCATGTAACTATACAGAAATAGAACGTTTAAATAAAGTACAATCTGGGAAACATAGAAAGCATACTTTGACAATATTAAATTCAGAAATAAGAAATCAGTAGTCGGTAATTGGTAAACGGTAATCAATAATCAGTATTCAGTAATCGGTAAATGTTAAACAATAATCGATACTTGGCAGACGGTAAACGGTAAATAGTAATCAATAATCGGTAATCAGTACGGTAAAGGTAACATAACATATCGGTAACAGACCCTGCCAGTATACCCTACTAGCTGAGGGGGCGAATGATCGAGGATAGATTGTGTTCACCCCAAAAAATCCAAGGCCTATGACTATAGCAAGAGTATCCCATCTCACAGGATCGGTACGATGTGCCACCCGAAGGTAGGCCAGAAACTATGCTTTCCTCTTGATCGTAATGCCCCGAGGAAGGGCGGACCACATATAACTCCATGGATAGAGTTATCCTCGATTACTACCATAAAGTTCTAAGGCATGCCGGAGAACCTATCCGAATTGTAGTCAGTCCCGGGTCCTAAATATCAGTAATGAAAATAACCTCTTTATTGAAAACCTTCTTCCATAATCATAGTTTTACAATTTACTTTCAGAATGTTCATGGAAATTTTGTCAGTACAAGTCTGTGCAATTTTTCAAAAATAAATTATACCAAGAGTTTCATTTTAATATCAATTAACTTTTATATAACAGGAGCTATGGTTAAAAATTATCAAAACCCCTTCACTTTCGTACTTAGGGCTTCGCCAAAACTTCCAAAATCAAATCGATCACTAAACATGTGCTTATTCATGAAATTAATGCCATAAATCCATACACATACATTAAATCATGCAATTTACCGAAAAATTTCCAATATTTTCAAGCTAGGGTTTCATCACAAACTTTCGGGACAAAATCGAACACAATGTACATGCTTATTCACGAAATCAAAGCCAAAACTTACAATAAATATGGATAAGCGCAAAATCTAACCGAACAATCGAAGGAAACAAGCTTCATTTACTTTAAACATGCATCAACATCATTTTAGAGTATTTTTATCAACTTTAAAGCAAGAGGAAACGACAAAAATAAAAAACAACGTCCGAAGTACACTTGTCTTGGCCCGATCTACCGTTATTTTTATCGGTTGTGGATTGGAACAAGTGATTTCCCCTTCTCTTCTTCTCTTCTTCCTCTTCTTCATGCGTGGCTTGCTCTCTCTCTCTCCCTTTCCCCTTTTCCCCTTCAATTTATAACAAAAACGAAGTCAGCAGGCGGGCAAAAGTCGGGGCCGCGCTCGAGCGCGTCTCGAGCTCGCGGCGAGCCTGGGGTTACTACCAGGGGCTCACTCGAGCGCGCCTGGCACGCGGCGAGCGGGCAGCCACTGGAATTTGGCGCTCGCTGCAGCGCCTTGGGCCCCCAGCAAGCGCCACTCAGCTGCTTACTGAATTTGGATATTTTTTCAACATTTTACTTTCAACCATCATTTTTCACTATATGTTTGGCCTCTTAATGATATTCATTATTTTAATTACTTCCAATTTTCACGTTTTTGATTCCGAGGCCTCACACTTTCTCCCACTTAAAGAAATTTCGTTCTCGAAATTAAATAAAGTACATACCTCAAGAGAAAAAGTGGGGATACTTGTTTCGGACTTCTTTTTCGCATTCCCATGTGGCCTCCTTCGGTGAATGATTTCTCCCAAGCACCTTCACCGAGGAGATGGTCTTCGTACGTAGCCTCTGATCCTTTCGGTCTAAAATTTACAGTGATTCCTCAATGTAGGATAAATCCTTGTCAATAGCCAAGGATCCGTAGTCAATCATGTGCGTAGGATTGTGAACGTACTTCCGAAGCATCGATACATGAAGTACATCATGCACGCCCATCAGACTAGGTGGCAACACCAACCTGTAGGCTACCTTCCCGATCCTTTCCAAAATCTCAAAAGGGCCAATGAACCGCAGCTTTAATTTCCCCTTCACTCCAAACCGGAACGTGCCCTTGGATGGTGAGACCTTCAGAAATACAAGATCTCCTACCTCAAAGCTTAATAATAACCTTCTCCTATCCGCATAACTTTCCTATTGGCTCTAAGTAACTTTCAAATTATCATGAATCACTTTAATCTTCTTCGCTATTTCTTTTACAATTTTTAGGCCCAAAATCCTTTTGTCTCCGGTCTCCTTCCAGTGAATCGGCGACCTACGCTTTCTCCCATACAATGCATTAAAAGGTGTCATGCCGATACTAACCTGATAGCTGTTATTATAAGCGAATTCAGCTAGTGCCAGATAAGTATCCCAAGTTCCTTTCATCTCTAAAATAGAGGCCCTTAACATATCCTCAAGAATCTGAATGGTAAGCTCAGATTGGCCATCAGTTTGGGGGTGATATACAGTACTGAATTTCAACTCTGTCCCCAACTCCTTATGCAAACTCTCCCAAAATCTCGAGATAAAACGTGGATCTCTATCAGACACAATAGAGGCAGGAACTCCATGAAGCCTCACGATCTCATTTACATACAACTGAGCCAACCTATCATACAAATAGGTCGCCTTGATCGCCAAGAAGTGGGTTAATTTTGTTAGCCAGTTAACTATAACCCGTACGGCGTCATGATTCATAGGAGTCCTCAATAAACCCGATACAAAATCTATGGCAATGTCCTCCCATTTCCAGCTTGGGATTGGCATAGGCTGTAACAATCCAGAAGGCTTCCTCCTCTCGGCCTTCAGTTGCTGACATACCAGGCATCTCTCCACATAAGCCATGATATCTCTCTTCTTATTCCTCCACCAAAAGGTTTTTCTCAAATCCTGATACATTTTATTCATCCCCGGGCCGGGTGGATCGTATACCGGGACCAATGAGCCTCCTTTAAAATCTTCTTCTTCAATCATCTATCATCTGGTACATATAATCATTCTCTAAACCGTAACACTCCATCAGTTCAGACATTAAAATCAGCTCGGGACTCCTTACTCAGATCACCAACAACATCCATAAGGAATGGATCATTCACCTGCTTCTCTTTAATTTCACTGACTACTTTCGGTTGGATCTGAAGATACGACAGGAGCATTCTATAACCTTTAGCATAACGTCGGATGTCATATTGCTTCAGGTAATCCAACATCTCTATCTGCTTGACCTGCAAGTGTGCCACATAACCCGATCGGCGATTCAATGCTTCCGAAACTACGTTGGCCTTCCCTGACTTATACTGTATCTCACAGTCATAATCTTTCAAGAAATTAAATCATCTCATTTGCCTCATGTTAAGTTCCTTTTGCGAAAATATGTACTTTAAACTTTTGTGATCCGAATACACAAGGAACTTCTCACCATATAGATAATGTCTTCAAATTTTCAAAGCAAAGACAACAGCAGCAAGCTTAAGGTTATGAGTAAGATAATTCTTCTCATGTACTTTCAGTTGCCTAGATCTATAAGCCACAACTTTACCGTGCTGCATCAATACACATCCTAAACCTGCCTTGGAGGTGTCGCAGTACACCTCAAAGCCTCCTGAACCCTCTAGAATGATCAGCATTAGAGCGGTAGTCAAACGATCCTGTAGCTCTTGGAAGCTCAGATCACACTCCTCTGTCCACACAAACTTAGCCTCCTTTTTCAGCAGCTGAGTTAGAGGCATAGCAATTTATGAAAAATTCTCTACAAAATACCTATAATATTCCATCATGCCCAGAAAGCTCCTAACCTCAGTCACAGAAGCCGATCTGCTCCAATTTGTAACAGCCTATACTTTCTTGGGATCCACAGAAATGCCACCATCAGAAATCACATGCCCCCAAAAACATCACTTTCTCGAGCCAGAACTCACATTTACTCAGCTTGGCATATAATTTTTCCTTGCGGAGCACTTGAAGTATTTTTCTCAAATGAATCTTGTGTTCCTCATAATCATTTAAATAAATCAGGATATCATCAATGAATACCACCAAAAATTTATCCAAGTACGGTTTGAACACCCTATTCATTAAATCCATAAAAGCACCTAGAGCATTTGTAAGGCCAAAAGGCATAATAAGAAACTCATAATGGCCATAACATGTCTGAAAAGCAGTTTTAGCCACACCCTCCGGCTTGATCCTCAATTGATAATAACCGGATCTCAAATCAATCTTCGAGAACACCCGAGATCCTTACAACTGATCAAATAAGTCATCAATATGTGGTAAAGGGTATTTATTTTTAATCGTGATTTTATTCAACTCACAATAGTCAATACACAACCGCAAAGACCTATCTTTCTTCCTCATAAACAACACCGGTACACCCCAAGGAGATACACTCGGTCTGATAAAGTCCTTGTCTAACAGTTCCTGCAATTATAACTTCAACTCCTTCAATTCAGCCGGAGCCAATGATAGTGGGCTTTAAAAATTGGACTAACACTAGGAACAATAACAATCTCAAACTCAATTTTTCGGTGTGGAGGCAATCCAGGTAACTCCTCTGAAAATATATCCTCAAAGTCACAAACAACCAGGATGTCCTTAGCTGGCACACTATGACTCCTAGTAGTGCAGGTATATACCAAATAAGCTTTACATCCACTTCTCATCAAATGTTTAGCATGTAAAAAAGAGATCAATACAGGCACCCCCTTTTTTTAATGCCCTGAAAGAAAAAGGGCTCCATTTCGAAAATATTAAAATAAACCCTCTTAAAAAAATAGTCAATACTGGCATGGTATTTGGCCAGTCAGTCCATCCCTAGAATCACATCAAAATTACCGATGTTTAACAACACCAAGTCCACAACCAAACAGTTCCAATTCACCTCAACTATACATCCCGGATACATAACATCCGTAACCACAGGGGATCCAGTGAGAGTATACACAGACAGTTCATAATTCAAAATATACGGGACAAATACAATATAGCATGCAAATCACGGGAAAATAAAGAAATTGGTAGATCCCGAGTCAAACAATATAGATGCAGAAACTCCACAAATAGAAAGAGTACCTTCTACGACATTCATAGATGCCTTCGGATCCTGAATAGCCACCGCAAAAGCCTTTGTCGAGACAGTAGGCTTCTTTCCTTCTAGTCTCAGAGGTAGTGGACAGTCCTTGTACAGGTGGCCCTACTGCCCACATCTGAAACACGCTCCCGACAACTTACGGCATACTTGTCCCGGATGTTTTCTCCCACAGAAGGTACAATCTTCAGCTGACCCTCTAGTACCGGTTACTGACCTAGCCGGTATAACACTCTTTCCCTTGTCAGCCGTCCTAGTTTTCTTGGACGGTCCAGAAGACCCCGCAGCAGATTCGGTACTCACTCCTGCTCGGCTAGCAGTCCTCTTTACATAGAATCTCTCTGTCTCTACTTTCTTCTCATAAATCACCTCTCTGTCCAAGATCTCGGCATAAGTTTGGAGTTTTAAAACTGACAGTAACTTTCTAATGCCATCCCGTAGCCCTTGCTGAAACTTCTTCGCCTTCCTCTGCTCATCCTCTACATAGAAGGGTGCAAAATGGGACAGCTCGGTGAATCTGGCATCATACTCTTTGACCGTCATGTTTCCTTGCTCAATCTCATAAATTCCTACTCCTTCTGATCTCGGAGGCTGGATGGGAAGTACTTCTCTAAAAAGGCATCCTCAAATATCTCCCAGGTAATGATATCATCAGGCACTCCCATCGCCCTCTTCTGCATATCCTACCAACTATCAACTTCACATTCCAGTTTGTACACCGTGAAGGTGACCTTTTTTCGATCGGTACAGCCAATCACAGCGAATAACTTCTTCATCCTTTTTAACTACACATCTGCTTCAGCCGGATTAGGCTTTCCTAGGAAGCCCGGTGCTCGCTCCGCTGTGAATCTATCATATGTCGTAGGACTAAAAAGTGCCAGAGCTGGCTCGGGTGCAGGAATCAGAGCCATGTATCTTTGCTCAACAGATTCTACCACATTGGTCATCCCCTCCAACAGATCAATATAAGCGGCCTCTCTATCATAGGGTGTGCTAGCGCCACTGCAGTCATTCCTTCTACCTCTTCTACTTGCCATCCTATAATTAAGATAACTACAAGGTTATAAAGACAAGGATTCAATGGAATGAGAAAGAAATATTCAACAGTTTTAAGAAAATTCCAACCTAGCCTAAGAACCAATCTTTTAAGGGTCCTATTTGCCTTAACTTCCTCAACTTATTCCTACAGGAATTCTATTCAGATATTCAATCCTATGCTTCTGCTTTTCGGTCGATCAATTCCTAAGGCATCCCAATTATCTGATACCAAATGTGACGAAACGGATTTTTTTTTCCTCAAAAGTTTCTGTCAAGATAGGAACAGAATTAACGGACTAAATTATAAGGTAAGACTTCTGTAGAAATTTTGACAGAGTTTCCTTTATAATTGGATGAAACCCTAAAAATACAACATGTATGATCAACTATTACAAGCACACAACTATCAATTATCCACAATTCTTCCTACAACATGCATACACAGGATCACATGTGTCAACCATGGTATAAATCTATAAAACCATTAACTGTACTATCAGTTTAATAACGAGATGCCACCTAGGACCTGTACAGTATATCCAAAAATTTAGAGTGGAAGCTAAACTAATAACCTACAAAATCATAGTTTTCTTTTTACCATCACATGCATTATATGCATTCTATACAAAATTCACATGTGATGATCATCCATAGATATAAGATCAGTATACAAAATCACATGTCCAATCAAGTCTTTACGTCAACAGGCTCTCCTAAAATGGCTCCAAAATGCTTCGGGTCCTCAAAAGTCTTCAGAAATTTCTTTCGATCACTCTTTCTCGTCGGGCACTAACTCTACTGTCTCATCTGGTAAGAAAAAATAATAAAACAGTGAGCCGGGGCCTAACAAAGTACATGCATATGAGCAGTAAAACAGTGATGCAGAATGATCATATAACTATATAGAAACAGAACGGTTAAACAAAGTACAATCTGGGAAACATGGAAAGCATACTTTGACGATATTAAATTCAGAAATCAGAAATCAGTAGTCGATAATCGGTAAACGGTAATCAATAATCAGTATTCGGTAATTGGTAAACAGTAAACAATAATCGATACTCGGTAGATGGTAAACGGTAAACGGTAATCAATAATCGGTAATCAGTACGGTAAAGGTAACATAACATATCAGTAACAGACACTACCAATATACCCTACTAGTTGAGGGACGAATGATCGAGGATAGATTGTGTTCATCCCACACAAACCAAGACCTATGACTGTAGCAAGAGTATCCCATCTCGTGGGATCGGTACGGTGTGCCACCCGAAGGTAGGCTAGAAATTATGCTTTCCTCTTGACCGTAATGCCCCGAGGAAGGGCGGACCATATATAACTCCATGGACAGAGTTATCCTCGATTACCACTGTAAAGTTCTAAAGCATGCCGGAGAACCTACCCTGATTATAGTCAATTTCGGGTCCTAAATATCAGTAATGGAAATAACCTCTTTATTAAAAACCTTCTTTCATAATCATAGTTTCATAATTTACTTTCAGAACATTCATGGAAATTTCGTCGGTACAAGTCCGTGTAATTTTTCAAAAACAAATTATACCGGGAGCTTCATTTCAATGTCCATTAACTTTTATATAACAGGAGCTATGGTTAAAAATCATCAAAACCCCTTCACTTTCGTACCTAGGGCTTCGCCAAAATTTTCGGACTCAAATCGATCACTAAACATATGCTTATTCATGAAATTAACGCCATAAATCCATACACATACATTAAATCATACAATTTACCCAAAAATTTTCAATATTTTTGAGCTAGGGTTTCATCACAAACTTTCGAGACAAAATCGAACACAATGTATATGCTTATTTACGAAATCGAAGCCAAAACTTACAATAAACATGGATAAGCACAAAATCTAACCGAACAATCAAAGGAAACAAGCTTCATTTACAACATGCATCAATATCATTTTAGACATTTTTATCAACTTTAAAGCAAGAGGAAACTGTAAAAATAAAAAATGACGTCTGAAGTACACTTGCCTTGGCCCAATCTACCGTTATTTTTACCGGGTGTGGATTGGAACAAGTAATTTCCCCTTCTCTTCTTCTCTTCTTCCTCTTCTTCGTGTGTGGCTTGCTCTCTCTCTCCCTTTCCCTTTTTTCCCTTCAATTTATAATAAAAACGAAGTCAGCACGCGGGCAAAAGTCAGGGCCAAGCTCGAGTGCGCCTCGAGCGCGTGGCGAGTGGGCTACATTCTGCCAGCGCGAGCTCAAGCGCCCAGCGGGCCTGCGGCGAGTGCAGGGTTACTGCCAGGGGCTCGCTCGAGCGCGCCTGGCGTGCGGCGAGTGGGCAGCCACTAGAATTTGGTGCTCGCTGCAGCGCCTTGGGCGCACACCAAGCGCCACTTGACTGCTTGCTGAACTCGGGTATTTTTTAAACTTTTTATTTCAACTATCATTTTTCACTACATGTTTGGCCTTTTAATGATATTCATTATTTTAATTACTTCCAATCTTTACGTTTTTGGTTCTGGGTTCTCACAGGAAGCATCCAAATTTATTTGTTCACCTAGGGTTAACAGTGTCAGGCGCATTTAGAGCACCCAATGCTGCATACGGGTCAATTTTTGTGAGATCGGACGTCCGGTCGATATATATACATAATTGTGACATGGTAATTCATATTTTGAGGTCCATTTAACAAAATACGGAGGGAAAAATGGGTATCCCGAATTGGACGTGGGGTTTGGGTTTGGCGAAACCCATTCGAACGAATCGGTGACCGAAACAGACAATAAACTACATTTTTGTTGATCACTAAGCATGGGTAATATATTTTTCATGTTTTGGGTGAGTATTGCGATGAAAATACCCAATGAAAAATGAATAAAAATTGAGAGAGAAAAAATAGTGAGTATGAGAACACTTGCCTCGACGTGCTCTACGTTTTCTCCAACTACTTCGAGTTCGGAATCAGACCCGAAGGCCTCCATTTTCTCCTCTTCTCCTTTGCGCACATCCTCCTCTCGCCAGGCTCTGCGGCTACTACCACTGCTCCACCGACAGCGCTAGCTAGCCACCGCCATACACGTCTATCGCCAGCCGCCGCTGACCTATGCGTCGCCGACGCCGGCA
>JAODPA010125282.1:0-17538 GCA_025585075.1 Nepenthes mirabilis
ATCTTTCAGAATAGCGAGCTTGGATATTTTATAAGATTTGATAACTAACTATTTGAGGAGAATAATTTAAAGTATTTTACATATGTTTTTCGATTTGTAACTAGATTTAGATATTTCCTTTTAGGAATCAAATTAAAGTTTTGGTCATGTAAGCATTTAGATTATTGGTAGATACTTTTTCTTATATTATATTTTGGGCTGAGCAGGTGTAGTATATTTGAATCGAATGAGTATAGTTTGGCTATTCTTGGAGAGCAGTCAATATATTTTCAGTTATTATTGCATGGTTTGGTTTCTGTATCTAGCTCAAATTTTGATTTGGACCTTATTTTGTTTAAGTTTTATTTTGATATCATTTTATTACCTATTTATTTTGGAGTCATAATATTTTAATTTTGTGATTCATCTAAAGTAACTCTTTAGATATACTTTGAGGTATCCGAGACATTTGGTTATCTCTTCTATGGGAATCTTCATCTTTTAACTTTCAATTTTAGCATGAATAATCATCAAATCATTTTACTCCACTGTCGCAAGGCTTCCCCTTTAATTGAAGACCTGATATATTCAAGAGAAGCAAGCTTTGTACGGTATTATGGGTAAGGTCCATTTGTTATATATATATATGACATGTCAGAAAATTTGACATGATCAATTGGCATACGAGTGTTAGTGATTGCATCAGACACGTCTAAGGCAACAACTTATGCACGAGCACGAACTAAAAGTGCACCTCTTTGCCCCATTCTATTAATAATGTATGAGCTCCCTAGTTGCACACGTGCAAGAGCTAGTTTGTAAATCGAACAAGAGCTTCTTAGCTGTGCACAAGCGACATTCATTTTGTAAATCATATGAGCGTGTCTCAAGTGGGCACAAGTGGTGCCTATTCTAAAAATTGCACATGGGTGCTTATCAATCGTTGGTCAAACTCTTAGTAGTGCAAGAATATTTAACCGACATGTTTCAAACCCTAAACCAATCATATAAACACAGGGATACCCCTCTAGTCCCAATATCCACAAACCATGAGTAGGTGATTGATTTTGTTTTTACTTTGAGTCTGCAACAATAAATATAGAAGTAATTAAATGATGATCATTTTCATGCTAACTAACTTTCTTTATTTTATGAGGATATAATATTCAATTAATTACTGAGTCACAAAATTGCCAATTATTAGGATTCAAACAATTTCTTCCTTTTGATAATTTTGTAACAAAACATTGCCAGATATAAAGACAAATAAATCACAATTTTAGACACTATTGAAATAGGATTTGTATGAATAAAAGTTTATTTTTAGAATTTAAGATAGGAACTGAGACTAAGGAGACAAAATAAACTCTCATATGATCCTATGAGATTTCATATTGTTTCTCTATATCAAGATTAGCATGTATGGACCAAATATTGCAGCGCCATAATATTAATCAATTTACCTAGTACATATTATAAGATAAAGCAATGAACCACAATAAATAGAGTTAAAAAAGCAATCATAATCGAAGTGTACATTAACATTTCTACTCAACTGGTGAATGAAAGCAACCAGCTTCACCTCCAACTACTCTCCCTTTTTGTCATGAATACAAAGGGATAAAATAGTCATCACCAATGACATATTATTTGTTATACCTGGATTGATGGTTACACATATCTTGAAGCTTATGAAAAATATGAGTGAAATTCTCCTCTTTACTTTCCTAAAGTCGTCAAACTTGAGAGAGCAAATTGATCCAAATGAATATTAGCAGGTTGGATAAAGATATTAAAAAGACTAGAATGTACCATTACTAGTGTAGACTGAGGAGGTGTTGAAGGACCAAGTTGAAACTAATCGAGAAGTGAAGAAGATGCAAGCTCGCCCGATGTTGGATCATCTAGATGAACAGCATGTTTCGATGATGGACAACGAGCATAGGCAAGGCTTTGATCACATGTGACTCGATTAATGGGTTTTTCAAGGAAAACATGCAGACGTTAAGGAAAGTCGACCCTAAGGCTGACTATGAGTTCTTGAATAAGTCAACCATGTGGAAAGTTATTATTAACTTTTGACTCAAATGTGAAAATAATGTTCCGACAAATATGAATAGAACGGTCATTTGGGTCGCTGTGACGGATTGGATTTTTTGTTGAAAATCCAGCGAAGTTTTGTCTGTAATACGACCGTCAAGCTGATACAAAACCTGTACAATCTCCTATGCAATATACAAAATATATCTAAATATATCAGAAATTAAACTATCTGATCATCAGCCTTATATACAATATATATTAATAAGCCTAATTAAAACACAAATATATATAATTCTCCATCATATATACAAATTACAAAATAAAGATCTTTAGTATAATCTTCCAAGTCCAGAGTCTAGTCTACTTCTAGCCTTTACTTTGCATCATTTGGATAAGCCTGTACTAATTTGAAGGTAAGAGAAGGCAGCAAAGATGAGCCAAATACTTAGTAAGTATAATATAATCAAAGATGATAATAATATATGCAAAATAAAGTAAAAGAGAGATATAAAAGTATAATGAGAATTCATAAATATAAAACCTGATTGAATGTGCTTTCGGAATACAATAGACTTCTCATATTTTATCATTTTTCTTTTGAGGATATAGATTATGTATAATTACTTATCTTTACGGATCAGTATTAGTAAACCTTATTAGCTAAATGTGTGGGAGTACGACGAAAGGATCATGATAACCTCATGATCTAAGGTCATATGCTTCTATTATCTACTCGAAGGTGGGCCAAATAAATTACATATGCCCCCATATCCCCTGGGATCTAGAGGCAATTCTCGTCCTTCCACAGTAATATCCTAAGGCTTGTCAAGAGCATCACTTGTTACAATACACGGTCAGGACAATTCTTGAGTCATCATTGTCATACCAATAGCATACCAAGGGATATTATCCTCCAAAATATGAATATGTGGTTCTAATTTTATGATTTTTCATTCTTTTGAGGAAAGATTCGCCAAACTTTTTTTATAAATTTATCTATCCGGGAGAACAAATCAATCATTTAATAAATTATAGTACTTTCTCCGTATACTTGCATAATTCTTATCTTTCTTTCGGATTTAAGTCTTTTCCTAACTTAAATCATATACATGAACATCGTAAAGTATGAAAACGGTAGAAATTCTTACTACCATAAGCCAAACGTAACTTTAAGGCTTCCAAACGATTAACCCTTTACAATTGGTTGATGAGCATATTTTTCGGAATATGCAATTAAACACATGCAAATATATATACAACCTTATTAACAATTAAATAACACAAAAATTATACAAAATTTACTAAAAAGGCTCAGGTGAACAGTATCCGCGTGTGAACAGTGCCCTGTTTGTGAATAGTCGGATGAATCTCAAAAAATTGGGCATTCAATCTGTAAATTACCACATTCAAGACATAAGTATTCATAATCTTAAGCTAATTTATGTATAAAATTCAAAATAAATGCTTAAACGAGGTTCGGGCGCATGTTAGGATTCCGACGAATGAATGTCCACATAAAACTATTAAATTGGATATCCAATTGATAAATTAACTTATATAGGATATTGGTAATGATATTCTAGATCCAATTTATACAAAAGCCCCAAAAATTAAAGGCCGAAACCACCCGGACGTGAGGTTAGGATTTTAGTGCGATAATTGATTAATTTCTACAAATTTGACATGAAATTCATACATATGTATAATCAAGCCATCGGTATCAGAAATACATGCATGAGTCGGGTATCGAGACAATAATACCCAAAGGGGATCGAACGAAATAAAAAAAGAACGAAAAAAATGGTGTGGGTGTACTTATCTCGACCTGATCTACGATTTCTCCAACTAACACCAAACTGGAATTGAAGTCGAGAGTCTCCATTTGCTTCTTCTCTCTATCTTCTCCATGCCCTCTCTCTCTCTCTCTCTCTCTTTCCTTGCGTTCTTTCCCCAAACTTTGTAGCCAACGGATAAAAATACCCGCACACAGCTTTTACACAGATTGGCACTTGAACGCCATATGCGGTGCACCACAGGAACGCCTGGCCTGGATCCGGCGCCTGCTGCGGGTGCTTGAGCGCTTGATACGGCCGCTTGATTCCAACTCCGAAATATATTTTTTCATATACCTCGAACCTAATTTTGATTATATTAATTTAATACACTGAGATTACCATAATTTAAAACTGGAATCATATTTACAGATTAATATTACGAGATTATAACGTTGGTTCTCAATTTCATCAATTCCGGGTCTTCGGCCCTTAAGTTCGATTTTTCCTATGTCCTTAGATTTCAATCCGCTTATATTAACTTAATTACTCATATCTATTATTGATGGGTACACCAATAATGTGCTGGCCCAAAGAAAGGTCAACGGAAGCCCATTAAGGCCAGTCAACGTTTCTAACGGCCCAGTAAGAAGATAGGCCCAGGACTGAGAGGCCCAAGGACGGTCAACGTTGGCGTTGACCGTCCAGGCGGCCGGTTTGCTCACAAACGGTCAACTCGACATTGACCAGTTTGTTGGGCCCTTAGAGGCTTTGCAATAATGATGGGCTTATTCTATTTAGGCCCACAGCCCATCAGTTGGCCGCCCGTCGCTCTCTTCGTTCCTCACGAAGGCGGCCAACAAACTGACGGTCAACACAGACGTTGACCGTCTGCTCCCTACATGCTGGGCCCAAACGAGGCCCTTCTACAGTAGTGGGCCTGACTCACTTAGGCCCATGGCCCAAATGGAGGCCAGCGACGGACGCCTTTCATAAGGGCGGCCAACAAACACGCAGACGGTCAACCCGGGCGTTGACCGTCCACGCTTTGCACAATGGGCCCCGAAAAGCCTTCCAACAGTAACGGGCCTGACCCGTTTAAGCCCATCAGTCATAAAAAGGCCAGCCACGATCTTCCAAGGATATTCCACGATCTCAAAGGGAATATCAGCAAGATTGGCGCCCTTCAAATAAGGAAGGCGCCAGATCCTTCCAACTCCTTGCCAGCCAAGGAACCTCAACGGTAAGGAAGGAAGTTAACTTGGAAAGTGGTTGACTGCCTCAGAAGGAAACAATCCACCACAATTGGGCAACAGGCATCAGCCTCCAGAAGGAAGGCCGGCCACAGATCACAATGGGGATGATTCCTTCCAAAGAAGGAAGATCACCATCCTTGCCATAAAAGAGGAGACTTTGAGACAGAAAACCATAAGTGCTTTGAGAATCAAACTCTGAACCCCAGCGGCCAAATTCTCAATCACACTCCTAAGGCAACGAACGGCCCCTTACGCACGTTCTCTGCCTTCCCACCACCCAGATACGAGAAAGGACTGGCGCCTTTCTGACATCTGGAATAAGACACTCCATTCCCTTCTCCCATCGCTTTCATTCTCTTTTCAGTTCCTTTCATTGAAGGCTGATTTATTGACTTGAGCGTCGGAGTGTTATCGGTGGGATTACATCCCGCCGTTAACGCTGACCTCTCGTTTGTTTAGTGGTGTGCAGGATTTGTACTCAGTGAACGGAGCCGGTTCAATCCATCCAGAAGAAACCCGAATCCGTTCGAAGTCAAATCCAGGTACGCATCACTTTTAGTATATAATTGTCGTTCTAATTTAATGAGAAAATCATTTGGTGATCAACTTGAGATTGTATTGACCATTTCTAAATCAAATTATTTATTAGCTCATCATTATCCTTTAAATCTTTGGTAACTAATTGTTTGAATTGAGCCTCTTAGTTAATGCATTGGACAACTATTATTCGATTGTCCTTATCTGTTTTATACTTTTTCGTTTGGGCTGTTGAAGCTTGAACATTGATTCAGATTTGCATTTGACTGATTTTGTCTTGGGTTGTACCGAACACTAACCTCCTATGCTTGGAAGTTTGGATTCAAACTCCAAGATATTAGTGATGGAAAGTCAACTGATATGCTATCAGTTGATCACGGTTTTATTTGGTAGAATTTTATTCTTTGCTATTAATGACTGTGATTTGATATATCTATTTATTTTAAACCTCTATCCAATTGGGCATTTGCCTCGGTAATAAATTGAGGGTCTTTCTTCAAACTGCATCCAAAAATGACTTATTTCTTGCTCGGTTGGGTGATTGCCCTTTGCGAATGCATCTTTCTATAATTGCCGGCTGACATAGATGCTGGAGCTGGTGGAAATCCTCCAAGTTCTAAAGTCATGGCTTGAGGAAGTGTTTGAAGTTCACATTGGTTACCCCATTTAATTGGGAAAACCATCTTGGTAGATGGTTTTTTTTTTTATGACTGTCATAAAGTCAGGCCTGCATGTTGTAGCGGTACCCTTTATATTGTTGTTCATAATGGATGTGGTAGAGATATAGGTTGCCGACATGGGCGGGCGATTTTTCCTTCATTCTCTTTTCCTTGTGGTGCCTTTGAAGTATATAGAGAAAAGTGCTTTTTTTTATTCGGGTCACTGTCCTATCTTATTTTATTTCATTCGAATTGTACTTCTACTATTTGAAACTTATACATTGTAGAAAAATTTAATGAATAGAACTATCCAAATGATAATTCGTACTTTTCGCGTGGCTTTGATATGTTTGTAATTTTTTGGTTATTATTCGTGAGTTGAGTGTCCGCTTATATGCTTTTGCTTTTATTTCTTTTCTTGCGGTGTCTGACAATCTGATAACTCGAACCTTTGACAGTTTGGTACGTAATAATTTAATCCAAATGAACCCGAAATTAATACATTTGTGTGGAGATTGAGTCGACTTTAATTGGAACTCAACAATCTAATCAAAATTAATCAAGTAACAGAGTTGCTTGTTGTCAATTTTTAGCCTTAGAAAGTATCACGTCAAATTATTTTTACTAGTGCAGCAAAATAGATGCATTGCAGCGTTTTCCGGTGTTGATATGCGTCCCAATCAATATAATGGCATCCTTTATGGGTATTTCCAATGGGGTCGCTTTTTAATGAAGTTTATCTATTTAAATTTTGGCACTTTTTTATTTTTTTATTTCTTCGCATTTTATTTCTTAACCTAAGTTTGCCTTCTGTTTTTCCTTATTTCCCAAGGCTCCTCAAACGATTTCCAAGGGGATTATTGACACCCCGTCTAACCTTACGATTGAGAAGATCCTTAACATTTATTAGAGGTATAATATTCCTGTTGACATTTCTTTTTAAGTTTTCTTATCATCCAAGAAAGATTGTTTTCCAAGTCATAGCTTCATTCCCATATTATGAGATATATTTGAAGGAGGATCTCCATATTCATTTTATTAGGAAGATCTATGAAATTATGGAGGCCCTAGAAATTCATATAGCATACCTCCACCCCAATGTCATCAGATATTTGGTCTCATTGTGCATTCTACTTTGTCAAGTTAGCTAACTCTGCCTATACTAGCAAAGTTTTGGAGACTAAGCCTTTTATTGCTCAACTTTTGACTGCTTTGATAGAAGAAAATATCATTTCACTTTGAAAGACGAGAAATTTTTTAACTCAGCAAGCACTTAGCAATGTCAATTGGGAGGTCAGGGTTGGTGGAAAGCTATTGCCGATATGTCTCTCTCCAAATCTAAGAGAAAATCGGGAAAACTTTTTAATCGAAATTTTTTGGAAGTGGCCACTGGAGAGGCAGGTCTCTTAGTTCTTGGTTCATCTTATATGTCCATCTCTAGCGATTTTGAAAGGATGATTAATGAGGTTTGTGATGAGATAACTATGTTGTAGGCCGGTGAGTCATCTCAAAGGCCACACCTGATTCTTTCATTGCTGGCCCACCCAATTTTTGAGGAGGCGTCCACATTTGTTCAGGATGGTGAGGCTTCCTCACCCGATTCTTTGAGAATAAGTGACCCTACTAATAGCAGCTCGAACGGGGGAGAACCGATTGCCGCTCCGTTCATTGTCGAGTACGGGGTCACAATTTTCATCAGTTCGCCCTTGACAATTCTTTTTCCGCTTACCCTGTCGCTTCAATTGAGGAGCTTGAACCTTGTCGTTTTTTATCGAACGCTCTGAAAGTTGCTGAGGGCCCTCAGGTTGATCCTTCGTCATTCGGGTGCCCTGAGGACTTGGATACTTCCTCCTCTTTCTCTGGATTCGAAGTTCCTCTTCACTGTCTCTGCTCTACCCCTTCTGCGTTGGAGGATTCCACCCATTTTCGAGCCTGGCTTGTCTCCAGATCCTTCTTTTTGAGAGTCTTTTGTTAGTGAGGTACCCTTTATTAATATATATATACGAAATTAGTGAGGTATCGTTTATTAATATATATATTAAATTGAACCGCGCACGCTAGCAACGGCCATCGGCAATTTGTTCGTCTTTCCAAGATCTAATCCAGTAAGCCCTACTTTCCCTGCGCCCTCTTTCAACTCCTATAAATTTATGAAAATTTAAAATTTTGCTCAGAAAAACAGAACTCCAACTCCTTTGCATATATCTCGAAAATCTTCGAGCGGTCAAAGGGTAGTAATTTTTTTGTTGTTGTGTAATTTGCTTCACTTTATTCTGCAAGCATGAGTAACTAAATCGTGTGGAACAGTAAAAATGAATTCATATAGCCGATTCATATACTGGAACACAAACTCTGTTGTTATTTTATTGTGTTTGCTGCAAAACAATTCTCGTAAATCGCTTCTTGTAAGATCTGTTATCCAAATCAATCTGGAACTTCAATCAGCTTTAAAAAAAATAATAATAACCAAAAAATAAAATCAATGGCTTATGGTTTGGATCATTTTCGTCCCAAAATTTGATTGTTGCACTGGTTGTTAATATAGGTTTTCCAGACGTGAAATTCGGCTTGAAGAATTGGCGTTTCGTAGCATATTAACTAATTGTGATTATTTGTTAGCGAGTTGTTTGTTTAGGGTTTTTGCAGTATTTCACGCCTTCTGGTATACCTTTTCTTGCGGGAACGGGGATGGGGGTGGCGGTGAGGTGGCTTGATGTGGAGGGTTGATTTGCATTGTGTACACTATGTATGATATAATTTTCAACTAGGAAGACTAGAAAGTACACATATTGGAAATCGTGGAAAGTAAAATTTTGCAACCTATTAAATGTTCTTGGATTAGTTCATAATATAATGGAAGTATTAAGTTCTAAAAATTATTTTGAGGTTTTTACAGTGATCCATAGTTTTCCAACGTGATTTGTAATCTAATTGCACAAAATATAAACAGAGGTCCCAATTGCTTGCATAGTTTTCATTTTCATAGTTTTCCTACCTGATAATCAAAATACAAAAATTTAGCTTTACTCAGATTTTCTTACTCACAATATTGCTCATTACATAGAGAGAACCAAAAATGTTAGGAGTATGATGGGAAGAAATGTGAAGTAGACAGATGATGAGTCGTGGTATGACACCGAGTCACCGAGGTTAGCTTGACACGGAATTCAAATGCATTACAAATTTGGCATCGGTTGGCTCATTGGCATGGTATCAAAGCACTTCTCCCTAAGTGTTCATGAGTTTGAATCATGGAAACTCTTATTTTTTGAACATATTTCTAGAATTGGCTATAGAATGTGCATAGTTTAAATTCAGACTTTAAACCCTAGGAAATTCGCCTGGTATTGTTCCTCCACTGATTAAAAATTTCGATTTTTGGAAAATACAATGATCATCCAATAAGAGGGCTTTTAATTTTTTCAGATGTTATACTCTTTGACAATAGATATTTTCTTATATGACTTGGAAAGTGAATGAGAGAAGTTAGAGCTCAATCAGGTGCACTCACCCAATTACAAAGGCCCTGGTCTTACCAACCTAGGAAAAATCAAAAAGAAAGAAAAGAAGGTTCATTTTAGACTATAAAATAATTGCTTGGGATATTACCTAATAGCTTAGGATTTTGAGTCTATTAGTTCCCTGACAATATAGTCGAGTCTTAGCGACAATATGTATTGGAGGATGGTTGTGTAATTTGATAATTTTTGCCCCTTAGTGCGGGAGCTTGAAGCTCCAGGTCACCCTTTTGCATTAAATGGAAATACTGATCAATCAATTTGAAACTTATTATGATGACCACGAATACAATGCTTCTCTATCGTGTGATTTGGAGAGAGGTTTAATATACAAATCTTTACTCCATCTTGTAAAAAGACTGTGCAGATGATTTTTGCTTGTGATCTCATGGCAATGTCGTCACCTTCACTTTTGCTCTAAGGCTTGCCTGCTCAACAATATGAAACTCAGGATGGCTTTATTTGCATGTTAATATATAACTCGAGCTAGCTTAGAATCATGGTTGCATTTACCTGGCAGCTGCATAATCTTCTGGAAAGGTTGGCACTGGTCTTCAACTCTCAGGGTTCTCATCCTTGTGCTATTGATATATATTGCAAAAATCTGAACCATACGGTATTTAGTTCCAGGGAATAGCAAAGATACAGTTCAGAGATCGAATTCAATGCGTTTTAATTCCTCATTGTTATGATTATATGGTGGGTCAAGAAATTTGAGTGTCCAAAACCATCCTCATGTTTACTGCAAGGATGATAACAGATATGATCAAGTGGTATATTGCTCTTAATCAAATTGTGTAGTCAAATTGTAATGCACTCGTTCGCAGTAACTGGTAGAAAGGAAAGGATGGTCCTGTTCTAGTGACCACAGGACAACTTTCGTACCTTATGCTATATATAGTTGATTGCTCACTATGTCAATGCACAATGTTGTGTTTTTGCATGTAATAAGTCTATGAATCCTTTGTGTTTTAATTAACAGTGAGCATCTTGATCCCCATAACCTTTTTTTTTTGGTTGCTGGAAGTAGAATCAAATGTAAATATATCTCTCTTTTGTCGAGTTAAAATCAGATTTCAACATAACTTGTCATTCATATTTAGATAAATGTTCAAATTTAGTGGTTCTGTTACCATGACAGTGGATCGAGACATGGAAGTTGCTTCTGCTGATACCTCCATTGAAAAACATGCTGATGCAATTGAAGGAGATGAAGTTTTAGAACCATATGTAGGAATGGAGTTTGAATCTGAAGATGCAGCCAGAAAATTTTACATTGATTATGCAAGAAGGATAGGGTTCACCGTACGTATCATGCAACGTCGTCGTTCAGGAATCGATGGTAGAACTCTTGCTCGACGACTCGGATGTAACAAGCAGGGCTTTTCTTCTCATCAGAAGGGTGTGACTGGTGCAGACAAGAAGCCACGGCCTAGTGCTCGAGAAGGTTGCAAGGCAACTATTCTGGTGAAGTTAGAGAAATCGGGGAAATGGTTAGTCACAAGATTTGTGAAAGATCACAATCATCCTCTTGCTGTTATTGCTCAGGGGTTTAGTGCATTGGTGAGTTCTTTTTTTTTTTCATCCTTTATGGATGACAGTGATGGTTTAAATTACCGGGATCCTTCGCTCATTATTTAACATTTAGTTTATTGCATCAGTATCTATTGTATGCAATTGGCTGTTTTGAAGTATATGCTCCCTTATATTAGATGAGAAATGATTTAATGATATTCTTGACACTTTTGGTTGATATGTCATTCATCAATCCATCTATTTATTTGTGGGTCAGTAGTATTGATAGATGGATGAAATGTCACATAAGTTAAAATCTACTCTATAACATGGTTCATTAGATTGTTGTGTTACTGGGGGACTCGTATTGAATTTCTATCCTATGTAATGACAATGCCCAATATGGGTTAATACTTAAGTTACCCGTGGGATGCTACTTAGTCATCATGCTTCTTAATGTTTATGCTTGTTAAATCTTTTACAAATAGCACAAATCTTAAAAAATTAGGAAGGCTCTGAATTGATGGCATTTCCTTAGCACTTCAAGCCTAAAGTTGAACCAAATAGGAGTCCAATCATTTAATGGCATTTTTTCACTTATGACTTGTGTAAGCAGGTAGTATAGTCAAGGTATATTATTATAATTTGCCCTGGCCTTATTCTCCCAGAAATGGTACATTAATCCCATGTTAAAATTGTCTCACATGATATAGTACAAATTTACTAACTTATTAAAATGATTAAAGGTTATAATCCCATATGGTTTTGTTATATTTTATTAGAGAAGATTTTTCCTTAATGGGTCCGGTCTTTGTTGAAAAAGAATGACATTTTTATAATTAAGGAATTGACCATTTTTCTACTTTATGAAAGACAAAATTACGCATTCTATGTTATCAATAATAATTGAAGCTTTTTTAGACAATGAGGAGTATTTTTTTTATTTGAATTGAAGGAGGTTTTGTTAACTTTCACCTCTCTTGATGGTCCTTCATAAAAAATGAAAATAATTCTCGACACACAAGATTATGTGACTTTCATGAAGGAAGAGAGAAGAGAATGAAGGGAGAGAAATGGATTCTAGATTCTTCAAGAAAAAAACATTAAGCATCGGTTCAGGTGATTCATTAATATTTAATTCTGCATTATTAAATAGTAAATAACATGATAATTCTTTCAATCCGTGAATAGTTTAAATTTCATAAAGTCTTACATGTTTTGCTTAACCTTGCTTTTAAATTTTTGTTCTTAACTTGACTCTTGTGAAATTTATAATATCTAAATAGAGATATGAGATTTAAGCTTGAGACATGATTGGTTGGTAGCACCAAATAAATTGAATACACATTGTACCTTGCTTCTACAAATGAAATGTCTATATGATATATTAGTCTTTCTTATCCTTATAAGGGACTTGTATTTGCCACGAAACCCAGCTCATGAAATTTCACTGCGTTGGATTTGTACTGCAACAATTCAGAAACTTTTTGGGGTAATTAATGAAACATCTGGGATAATTCATGATGAAATATCAGCCTGGAAGATTATCGCTTACGGATAGTATGAGAGCTGTTTGGATCCTCCCAGTAGGGAGACTCCCATATCTTCTTAACTGTTAGAATTAGAAATTAAATAAATAAATAATACAGATTAAATGGCCATTTAAATCACTTGTTTTAATATTTACTGTTCATTTACCTAATTTCTAATCCTAGTTATATGGTAGACATGAAAACCTTCTCATTGAAAGGACCCTTACAAGACTTGGACAGTAGAGGGTGTTCTCAGCTTGTCTGACTTTGAGTTTTGGCTAAGGCCTTATCTTCTGTGTGGATGAGTAAGATTTCTTTGGTGTTTGAAGCGAATATTTTATGGTCTCTGGTGTTGAATATGGAAAAGTCACCTAAAAAATGGTTATAACCACTTCAGTATTCTCCAGTTTTGAGTGAAATAGCTGGTTCAGCTGCATGTCAAGGCTGCCAAGGAGCATAGAGTTTATACACCACACAGATAAAGGATGTCTTGATATACAACTTAGTCGTAAAAGGAATGCACATGTAAGGGAATTATTTAGGTGGTTTTAGAAAGTTCTAAATGACCTAAAGAATTATAGAAAATGAGATAAAATAAAGAAGACATGTAATTTATTCTTGAATGGAGAGGGTGAGGATAGCTCTAGAGTATTCTTGAGAAGATATATTATAAAGAAATTCCAGAGCATGATTCTTAGCCATCTGGAGAATAAAGGGAGAATCATAGCTATTGCTTGAGGAGATGTCGTTTCTATACAAAGGATGATCTCCTCTCATTTGGGATAAGCTAAACTAAGGCAAACAAGGTGAAGAGTGGTTAGTCTTGAGAGCTTTAGGAGTGAGCTAGCAGGTTAGTGTGTTGGAGAAATGCTCCATAATATTTGTACTTAAACTTTTATAGTGAAGTATGTTTCTTCCAAAAGCCTTGTGTTTCTGCACACTTAGAGTGGAAACACTGAATAACTTAGCTTCTATGGTGAACTCTTCGTACTAAAATTCAATATTTTGCTGTCCTTTTCAGTATTTATGTTTTCAAAATGATTATGTATTTATTTCTCAATGTTTGTAGGGTGATAAAGATAAAAAGATTAAAGAGCTTACCTTGGAATTACAGCGCCAAGAACAACTGTGTGCAGCATATAGGCAGAAACTACTGAGCTTTCTATCTAATGTGGAAGAGCAAGCTGAACAATTGTCTTCAAAAGCTCAAGTTGCCATTACCAATTTTAGAGAACTGGAATCCGAGTTTCAAGATTTCTCCTGTCATAGATATCCTCCCCTTTCAAAGTAAGTGTGATATTATTTAACTCACTACCTGCTTTTAGGTTGTGCTTAATGGTTTTCTAGTTTCACGTTACGGCATGCCATTTTTGTACTCTGTGATCGCATCAAGGAAGGTTTTAGGTCAACTGTTTAGGCCGGTATACGTTGATCCTGTTTATTAGAAGGCGTTATTTCTTGTGAATATGTTTTTTATTGCCATTCACCTGTCTCTTACTGCATGTTTAGTCAGGAGGAATAAATTTTAAATTACTATACTGGTAATACTTATTTCTACCTTATTTCCATTACTTGGTTTGATTGGAAAACAAGGTTTGATAATAAATATTACCTACATATATATATATTGTCAGAAAAATAAAAAATAATTAACTTCAATATTGATGAGTGAGAATATTTGATTACTGGCCTCGGCCAACATCACACCACCGGCACCCAGTAGGCATTCCTTTTGCCGCCATTTGGCCTTTCTGCTGGCCACTGTGGTAATTTTCAAAGATAATATATATTCTCCACCGTAATATCTATTTTCACTATATTCCTATTAATACTTATTTCTGATAAGACTTACATTTCTACCAATTTCCCTTTGTACCAACTAAGCATACCATTAGTCTTTTCATCCCCTTTTATATTGCTTGAAATGTTGATTTCCTAAGTTGTGCTGTAGACTTGGACATTTTCAAGGCTGATCTCGAGCTTTACGTATTCCTCTCTTCTATCTTTTGACAGGTAAAATGCAAGGAGAAGAAAGAGAAGCTGGCTGGGGTGATGGGCTCTCATGTGTACCTATTGTCAGTATTAGAAGTTGAGTGGATAAATAGTAAATATCAAATGAATGTTTAAATCATTTGATATAATTTCACTATTTATCCACCCAACTTCTAACTCAACGTATCATAAAGATATAATAATATCACCACTAGAAGGACAATAACAACACTCATGCTAGGATTGCTAGCAGCCTAGTATAATAAGTAGGTCAGTGGTGATCTTGGGGTTCTCTAATTTGAAATAAACCAGTGGAAAAGAGAAGTTACGATTAGATTTGTACATATATGATCATTAGAAATGAACTAAACACATTATAAAGAGCAGCCCAGAGATCTCTTCTGTGCTAAAAGGCTCTTGTGTTTTTTGTTTGTGAAACTGAATGGCAAAAAATGCCGGATGTAACCACCATTACAAACTGCTTCTTTATATATCAGTCAAAAATTGCTACCACTAACTGATATAAATATGGTGAGTGGCTTTTGCAGGGAAAAGTGAAGACCAGCTTCCAATTATTCAAATATCACTTTTTTAATAAAAAATATAGATCCTTAGAAAAATTATGTCTTTAATGAAATTATAACTAAACCATATAATTAATTAATAAATATGCGCCTGTGAGGAATTCTAACATTTGGTCTTTCATGGGAAAATGTACCAACAATAATCTCAATGGCTTCATCAGTCTTCCCATTCTTAGTAAGCTCTAAGACCAAAGAATCATAGAAGCGACAAAAGTTAGAGCTTCTTTGCTGCTTAATTATGCTCAGCCTTTACTTATTGGCATACCAAACTTCATGCATGGAGTCAGTGGAGGTAAAACATGCATGCTTGTAAGGCATTTCAGTATATGCTCTCAATTTTTCAGGTATTTTATGAGATAATATATGAAGAAGGCTCTCAAAAGTCCTCCTACATTCAGTATATATGCACTGTCATAATAAATATCTGGATATATGATTTGCAGTATCTCTTTTTTAATTTCTTCACTAAAAGATCTTTTTCAAATCCGGATAGGGTGAGTCCATCTTTAATATCATCAAACGCACGGTCGGCTTCCTCTGTATGACCACGCCCAAAATACATACTAATCAAGGCAAATCCGATTTCGTACTTCCTCAGCGGAGAATGTACCCATCGACCGAGCTCTAATGTACCCAACTGAGTAAAGGCTGACAAGCAGAAAAGAAAGATCAGTTGATGCCACGGCCTCTCATTCAGGCATTTCATCGAACACCTGCCTTGCATCATCAATTTCTCTACATCTCTCACAAAACTCCACCAGTTTCAGACTAACTAATCTTTCCAATTTCATTCCAAGCCTGACAACCAGCCCACGAACTCCCCTCCGCGCCTTCAAATCCACATCCCTTGAGAATCGAAGTTGCAGCGTAATTGCTGTGTATATGATTGACTGATTAACTATTTTCTAATATGCCCAGATAGCACCAAGGCAAAGACCTGTCCTCACAAAAACATCAATAAGATATACTCATTTGGGTTTTGAGTTTGTAGGAAACTTTTGAAAGCTCAGTCGAGGGACTCAGTCAGAGCAACGACGAAGGTGAAGAATCAATGTTTTCGGTCCTCTGAAACAAATTATGAGTATTCTGGGCTGTATACGACCGTCAGAATGTCAACAATCCAGCGGGAAGGATGATGGGCATGCTAACCGTGGTGGTGAGAAACAGCTCATTGGTCTTCCTGGGGGCAGAGGGACCGTTCTTCTCCTAATTTGGGCTGCTGCGCTTTTTGGATGGATAATATAATATGGATCATCCGATTTTAAATTTAATCAAACGGTCCACGTGTGTCTTTTCCGTTTTAGAATCTTAGCCATTCGATTTTAAATTTAATCGGATGACTAAGATTAAATATCAGATTATAAGATCATGGCCGTCTGATTTTAAATTTAAATCTGCTCAGATTAAATCTTATCATGCAAAATCTTGGCCGTCCAATGAGTGTAATCTGACAGCTGAAAATATAAGTAAATGAAACATTAAATTTAAACGGCTAATAAGAAAGAGAAGGACCGCCGTCTTTCTCTCGAAGCTTCATCCATTCTCCTCTCTTCTCTCCACTCTCTCCTCTGCTCTCGACTCTCTCTTCTTCTCTACTCGCCAGATTCAATCTGTTCATTGGTGAAAGGGGGAAGCGAATCAACGTTTCTTTCGAAATTACATCTTCTACTCTGCTGTCTTCTCTCCATTCATTTCGTCGATGGACCCAAAACCCTAGAAACCTCAAGCGCATTGCCATCAAAACACTAGAAATTTGAAGCACAATTCCCGTCGAAAATAGTTGTAGCTTATCAACATATCACAAGGAGCTTTCATCTCGCTCTCGCTTTGCATCGTATCTGTTCTAAGGTGACACAATCCATCTTCGTGAATCTGTCCTTCCAACCGTGCATCATAATGACTTGATGTCTTATTCATATTCTCAACTATCAACTTCGTCGTCGTCTCGTTTCATTTGTCAGATTTAGGATTTTTCGTTATGTGCATAATATACTCGGATCTATTTATTGCACTGCTTAGAACTTTGTTACTCTTATTCATATTGCTTTCTTATTGTTGAGTAGACCTCGTTGCTCAACTCCATTGTTACAACTCTCGGGGATTTGGGGGGCGTCCAATTCTCGAGGGCTATTGCTTCCAGAAGAGACAGAG
>JAODPA010125293.1:0-17537 GCA_025585075.1 Nepenthes mirabilis
AATCAACACCAAATATCAATATAGTATATACATATGTTTATTTATTACAAGATGGAGTACAAAACTTTCTAATATATTACAATCCATCAGCTTTTGATCATAAACATTTTCTGACTTCACTCCTGATACACCAAATACCAAATCGTATCCTATATTTGAGGGGTTAGAAAAACAGCAAGTGAGTAGCCAAATACTCAACAAGGTATAAATAAATATAATGACATGCACATTTATACTTAAAATAAATATATAATAAGAGGAAAAGGAACTTGTATGAATTTCTGACCTTTTCAAACTTTTATTTTCTGATTCTTAATTATCATTTGTCTTTTTATTATCTATCTTTTGGAGTTAGAGTTAGTAAATCTTACTAACAAATAGAGTATCAATCGAAAAAAAGATTGTATTAATCCAGATAATTTAAGGCATATATCTTCCTTATTTACATCCCAAAGATAGGATGGATTGTGCATATCCCACAATCGAAGGCCTTAACCTCTATTTACACCCTGAGGTGGGTAGTACTACCTACATTATCCAGTAGATAGGACCAAAAGTTAACATCCTGCAGGTGCTTTTCCTCCTTATTACACCCCGAGGATAGGGTAGTACTACTTATATTATCCGGTAGATGGGACTAAAAGATGACATCATGCAGCTCTTTAAATTAATTCTTCGATTTTTACTATAATATCCTAATATGTGTCAAGAAATATCACCCGCTAAAATACACGATTAGGATGATCCTTGAGTGTCCCACTGTAATATCTATGGCATGTTAGAAAATATTACCTGCTGAGATAATTTTTTAGTCTAATTTCATACTTAATTTTAAAACTTGAAAACTTTTTACCGAATCTTTTATCTTGTTCTTATTGCTTCTTTACTTAATTTTCTCTATTTCGGGAGAAAATACTTCTTGTTCATCAAAACTTACGAGACTTTTATAAAATCTTTTCTTGAACATAAAATCATACAATATGGTAATAAATAATAGAAATCAATGCAATGGCCATGCAAAGTTTCCATGTAAATTTCCATAATATCAAAACAGGCAATTATAACATGCGATAATTAGTAACAAACCATAAATTATAATAGAAATCAATGTATTGTCCATTTTAGTGGCTTTAACCTTAATTTCTTATATATATTAAAATACAGATTTAACATGTGATATATTCGACTAACTCTGTTGTTGGTTCGATATTTGATTCTAAGATTAACTCGGTTAATTTCTTTAGTCAATTTTTCGTATAATTTCTTAAAAACTTGGTTTTCGGTTTGGGACCGGGTTAATGGTTGGTCCGTGGGTCGGTCCAGCTTGACTTTTCTATGCTTATAAGCTGGCTTGATAATCCAGTTCGCTGTATGTGAACTGATTTTCAACATGCTAGCCAGTTCATCCAAATGGCTCGGGGCCCGGTTCGAGGATCGATTCGGGTCTTAATTTTTACCGTAAATATTTTATTATTATCTTATCTTATCCTAATGAATATATGGGTGTCGATTTATCTAGTTTAAAAGCCGAATTAAACCGGTTTAGGCCTTAATTCCAGTATGTGCCAGAAAGCTAATGAAAGGACTTGGCAGCTTCTAGGACCTGGTTCAATATTATTTCTGAGGTATTTTTTGCCACAATTTTATAGGTGGACAGTTTAACTTTAGTACTTGATAATTTGGTTGGTTGGGTGCTGGTTCAACGGGTTTTGGGCCGGTTTGGTTTATTTCTTCAAGCTACCAGGTTCAGCATCAGAGATACTGAAACCCATTTGGTCCAATTTAGGAGACCGGTTCAATACTCATTCAGGGAGTTTTAGGTGGTCATTTTACTGGTAAATAGTTTAATCTTAGTAGATTATACGATGGCTGGGTCGGATGCCGGTTCAACCGAATTTGGTTCGGTTTAGTCTATTTTTCCCAACCTGCCAATTCAGCATTAGCAGAGACACTCAGGGACTAGTTTTGTTATTACTGATTTTATGGCCAATTCTAGACTTGTTTTTTACTGGTCCAAGGAATCCTATTATAGCTAAGAGACTCATGTTTAAGGCTATATTCGGTTCCTAGCCAGTTCAAGTTAATTTCTTAGCCGGTTCGGGTCATAATTCACAGGCAAGGATTCTACATCAGCATTTCTTAATGCAGCCGATTCTAGTTGCTGTTTTAGTGACCAATTCGTGACCGGTTCGAGGTTAAATTTTATAGGGTGACACTTGAATATCATTATAAGATACTTAAGTTTATATGACTACCGGATCGGCCAATTTGGGGCCCGGTTCATAGGCTGCAAATTCGGATATCAGCAATCCGTCGAAATTAGGTATGTTACTGATGTGAGAACCGGTTTAGTGACCGGTTCAGCTCATTTCTATGAGCCGTTTGGTCATAACATAGGTAAGATATTAAGCTTGTTGTACACAAAATATGAATTTATTTGGAGATCATTTGGTCACCGATTAAACCGAATTACAGATACAGTTTTGCCTCTGAATTCTGCCTCCAACATGCAACCGAGTATATATCATGCTTTCAGGATAATATGAGCAAGAATATAACATAAGGCAAGTATTATAATAATAATAATTAAAGGAAAGATCAATAATCAGCACCAAAGGAAGAAAAAAGTCAAGTACACTTGCCAAATATTTAGCTAAATTCTTGCTGTCTTCGGTTTTCCCTCCTCTACCTCCTGGATTAGCTTCTTCCCTCTCCTGGTTTTCCCTCTTTTTCTTTGTGTTTTCTTTCCTTTTTCTTTTGGTTCTTTCCCTTCTCTTCTCCCTCTTTTCCTTCACATAACCTCTCATATAATTTTAGAGGTCAAATAATTGAATCATTTCCTAAAATTGAGCTGCTGCTAGCACACCCGGTTAACCCTCTAATTTTCAGCTTAGTGTCCCCTATAGTTGTTGGGATCACTCCCGTGTGGAAGTTCGTAGGACTTGATTCATCCCCCTAATTTTGCTGAATCACTATGCTATTTGGTGGCTTTAGAAGTTGCCAAGTGGCTATTAAATTGGGTGAAATTTATTCAACTTATCCTTAGTCTTTTGGTGAGGTGTGCTGAAATCAGCAACTTACTGATTTCCTGCTGCCGTGGGTGTGTGTGTGAATCATCCACTGAATTCCTTTGAATTTTTTACTAAAATATAATGTTGTCATGTGTGTATTGGAGTCTAGTTCCCTGTAGGAATTAAATTCCTTTTGGAATTATTGGAAATTTGGAAGAGAAATGGGCTGCCGTGTAGCTGCTATCCTTGGCTGCTGAATTTTAATCTTTGTGCTGAATTTTTGCCACGTTTCTCTTCTCCCATTTTTCCTTAAATTTGCCCAAGTGTTACTCTATGTGTTTATCAAGTGTGTGTAGATATGTCCTATGGAGAAATTTAGAAGTGGAGCTGACAAATGGCAGCTCAAATTGGCTGCTGAAGCTGCCGTGTGCCTCTTTGGTATTTTATTGCTGAATTCATGCTGAATTCAGCTGAATTTTGGGGCTTCCATGTGTGTGTTGTAGTCTTGTGCCATGTGTGTGTGAATTCCTTATTATATTATTGGAAATTTAGTTGGAAACAAAGGTGATTCTGCTGCTGCCCGTGCAGCTATTTCCCTCTTTGCTGAATTCTTAGGAATTCAGTTAAGTGTGTGTGTTTGTGTGTTGAAAAATATTAAATTTTACTTAATTAATTCAATTTATATTATATTTGATCAATCGGTCTAAATTCTGTTATTAATCAGATGTAATTTTTGTGATCGGGTTATCGAATAGTCAACCGAAATCAATTTAATTACTAATCGATTGAAAATTTATTAACCGAATTAGTTCTCTATCATTGGTTCTATCTTTTATTAATTGGGTTTGAATTTGTTGGATCCCATGTCCTGGCCCATGAAGAACTGCCAAGCCCATGAAGGATCCCGTGGCCCGCAAAAGGTCCAAAAGCCCACGTGCAATGGTCAGCCCAGCCCAGTGGTCGAGAGACGCATGCAGAGCCCACACTGGCAGAGTACAACGGAGCCCTGCAACTCATTTAATGCGTCGCCAGGAAACCGGCGAGAAGGCGGAAAGGCTAGCAAATAGAGGAGTGGCCGGTGCAGCGCCAATGGCTCACGCAACCACCTGCAAACGACTAACCAATCCCCGCTCAGGGAAAAATCGGGCGTGGCCGGCAGCGCTCAGAAGCGTGCCAGCCACGGCAAAAGGAAAACCGACATGACCGGCGGTCCACAACAGTGACCAAGGCGCGACAGCCCTCGCAAAGAGCACTTTGGCGCCCAAAGTCCAACGGGGAGAGGCCTATAAGAGCCCTCACGCCCCACAGAGAAAAGGATCTTCTTCGGCTCCCCGAATTCTGATTCCAACTCCAAATCAAACTGAGCAGACTCTAAACTTCCTTCTTCTCATCTCGATCACGAGCTAGTAATGAGCCGGAACTGAGGATAGACTCACTTCCACCCACCACGAACTAGCTTACGATCACTCCCCCCACGTCTTCTCAGACTCAGGGGAAGTTAGCCACCCGCTGCGGTGCACCAAGGGAGCCAGGCCTCCCACCACCTGCTCACTGCATTCTCCATATCACCACACGAGCATCTCTTACGCTTTTACAGCATTCATCCGCGCACCGCTCTTCAGCGTGCGCCATTTCCGTTCATTGCGGGAATTTGCTGACTTGAGCGTCGGAGCGGCCTCGGTGGGAGAAATCCTGCCGGACCCCTGACCTCTCGTTCATTGTTTGTGTTGTGCAGGTCCAGGTTCATAGAGACGGAGACCGGACCCTTCCCTTGATGCAGCCGCGCGCTAAGGAATCCGAAGGCTCCCTAATCCGTACGACGACCGCGAGACGCAACATTGGTGCCGTTTGTGGGAAACTGACGAAAAGTCAAGAATCTCTTTCCCGCCTTATTCCTGAACCTCAGAAGATGGTAAACACTCGAGCACAAGCTAGTGCTCCGGCGATGGAGGTCGTCGCCCAAAATGAAGCTCCCCTGCTGGGAATCAAGCGAACGATCGACCGGAGCCCGATGTCCACCGCCTGGCCGCAGACGTGGGCGATATGAAGCTAGTTCTCCGCACCCTGTGCGAGAACACCGGGACTGCCTGGCCAGGGACTGCCCCTCCGGCATCTCTGGCCTCCACCTCCAGGAGAGAGGCGTCGAGAAGCCGCTTACAAGTGGCGAGCCAACCGGCTCGACCACGCCGCCGCTCCAGCGGCCCCAAGTGGAAACGATCAGAACAAAGCGGAAAGTCATCCCGCCAGCGATGACCGAGAGGATAGCCCGAGGGGCGCAACCCCCGCAATTCGCGTGGCAACGGGAGGCCAGCCGCTGCACGCTCCAACGGCGAACAAGTCACTCAGGCAGAGAGTCGCCATCCGCGACGAGCCCGAACGCACCTCCAGGGCAACACGGAGCTCCGCGACGTCATCAATGCGCGGAGAGGCTCTACGGATCCGTCGATGGAGGAGAAAGTCAAGGTGTTGTGGGACACCCTGTATAAGGAGAAGCCCACGCCCTCCTCCGCCGACCTCCGGAGGTCACCCTTCACCATGGACTTGCGGACACAACCATTGCCAAGCAAGTTCAAGATGCCGGTCCTGGAGGGATACGACGGAAGCAAGGACCCGATGGACCACCTCAACTGCTTCCGTACTCACCTGTTTCTGCAAGGGACAAGCGAGGCATTGATGTGCCAGTGCTTTCCCGTGACCCTTAGGGGGGACGCGTTGCTCTGGTTCCATGGCTTCCCTCCGAACTCCATACGCTCATTCGACGAGCTTGCTGACAGCTTCCTGAGCCAGTTCGCCTCCAACCGAAGGGAGGAGAGGCAACCATGGCACCTGGTCCGTCTCCGCGAAAGGACAGATGAAAGCCTGAAGTGGTTCCTGGACCATTTCATCATCGAGGCGCGGCGGATCCCCCACCTCTCCGACGAGCTGAAGCTCAATGCCTTCGACGCCACCCTGGCGGCGGGGGACTTTTTCAAGCACCTGTCACACCAGCGCCCTCAGACCTTCCGAGAGGTTGAGACCATCGCTCGGGCGTACATCACGGCCGAAGAGGCTAACGAGGTGAAGCGCCCCGAGCGAGCAGACCGGCCCCCGGAAGCCCCCAGAGCATCTGGTGGAAGAAAGAGGGACGGTGACAGCCAGCGCTTTTCGGAGCGCCAAAAGCAGCAGCGGCCCCCGCCGTGGCCCAGAAAAGATTACAGCAGGGCCTCCCTGACCCCTCTCAACGACAGCCGCACGAACATACTGATGCAGATCCAGGATGAGAAGTTCTTCAAGTGGCCAAAGACACCGAAGGGTCCCAGTGGCAGCGACCAGACAAAGTACTGCCAATACCACCGCTGCCTGGGATGCTCGACCGAGAACTACCGCACCCTCCAGCAGGAGATAGAGGATTTGATCCGGTGTGGACATCTGAAGCGGTTCGTCAAGAGCCAGGGGCAGGGACAGGCGACCTCTGATGGAGAGGCTAGCGAGCCACCAAGAGTCTGCACGGCCGCCGGCGTGGTCAATATGGTCACCTCCACAGCCGCCGCGAATGCCAGGCGTGGGCAGCCGGAGCCGACTCCCAACAACAAGCGAGCAAGGATAGGGGTTAGGAATGATGTCATTAGCTTTAGCAGCGACGATATGGCTCATGTAACCTCTCCCCACACCGACCCCCTTGTTGTATCGGCCCTCGTTTCAGGTGGTGGGGATGACTACCAACTGAAACGGGTTTTTATTGATAATAAAAGTTCTCAAAATTTACTGTATCTCACTGCCTTCTTTAAACTTGGACTGAAACGAAGCCAGATGAAAGCGGCAAGCGGACCCTTATACGGCTAGGACAACGAGCCAGTCCCCTGCAAGGGATAGTTCGGCTGGAAGTCACAATGGGGAACCACCCGCGCTCTGTGACGCGGGGGCTGGCGTTCCTCGTCGTCGACTTTCCATCCGTTTACAACGACATACTGGGCAGACCCTTCCTGACCACCTTCGGAGCTGTGACGTCTATCCCACACCTGAAGGTGAAGTTTCCCACCCCATGGGGCGTGGGAGAAGTCCTCGGAGACCAAGAAATAGGACGGACGTGCTACCTGTCCCAGATCAACCTGGCAGCGCCATGTTATCCAGATGAAGACCTTAATCTCCGCGACGAGACCTCGCTCCAACAGGCCCAGTCCGGAGAGGAAACTGAAGCGATCCCACTGAACCCTTCAAAGACGGAACGGTGCATCAACGTGGGGAGGTCCCTCCAACTTGCGGAGCACGACCGATTGATTACCTTCCTTAGGGCTAACTCCGACGTATTTGCGTGGGTGCCCACGGACATGCCCGGGATACCGGCCGAGGTCATAGTCCACAAGCTGGGCCTTGACTCTAGCCGAAAGCCCGTTCGGCAAAAGCGGAGGAACCACTCCGTCGAGAAGTTGGTCGCCATCAGGGAAGAAGTGAAGAGGCTTTTGGACGCCGGATTCATCAGAGAAGTCCAATACCCGGAGTGGCTGTCCAACGTTGTGCTGGTAAAAAAGAGTAGCGGCAAGTGGCGGATGTGCGTCGACTTCACTGACGTGAACAAGGCTTGCCCGAAAGACAACTTCCCACTTCCAAGGATCGACCAGCTCGTGGACCCCACGTCCGGGCACGAACTCTTGAGTTTCATGGACGCGTACTCTGGGTACAACCAGATCCGGATGGACCCAGGAGACGAGGAGCACACCTCGTTCATGACGGACCAGGGGATATATTGCTACAAAATGATGCCCTTCGGTCTCAAGAATGCTGGCGCGACCTACCAGCGCCTCGTGAACAAGATGTTCGAGGCCCAGATCGGACGGAACGTGGAGATTTACGTCGATGACAAGCTCGTGAAAAGCAGAATCGCCAGCAGCCACGTCAACGACCTAGATGAGACTTTCCAGGTTCTCCAACGGCACGGGATGAAGCTCAATCCCGCCAAATGTGCATTCGGAGTGACCTCAGGAAAGTTCCTAGGTTTCATCGTGTCGCAACGCGGCATCGAGGCCAACCCGGAGAAGATCAGAGCCATCCTCGACCTGAACCCTCCACGGACGATAAAGGAAGTACAGAAGCTGACCGGGCGAATAGCAGCCCTCTCGCAGTTCCTCGCCAGGTCAGCAGAAAAATACTTACCCTTCTTCAAGGCGCTGAGGGGTGCGAAATCGCAGGGCTTCAAGTGGAGTGAGGAATGCGACGAAGCATTCAAGGAATTGAAAACCTACCTTTCCAGCGCATAGCTCCTGAGCTCGCCGCGTGAAGGAGAAAGCCTTTACCTCTACTTGGCCATATCGACAGTGGCCCTCAACTCGGTGTTGGTAGCAGAACACGAGGGCAGGCAACAGCCAGTGTACTACGTAAGTCGGGTGCTGACTAACGTGGAGGCCCGCTATCCGCACGCTGAAAAGATGGCGCTCGCGCTTGTCTGTGCGGCGCGGAAGTTGCAGCCCTATTTCCAATCACACCGGATCGTCGTACTGACAGACCAGTCGTTGAAGTCGATCTTGCAGAAGCTGGAGACGTCCAGCCGGCTGGTTAAGTGGGCTGTCGAGCTAGAGGAATTCGACCTAGAATTTCGGCCCCGACCAGCCGTGAAAGGACAGGTTCTGGCGGACTTTATCGTCGAAGCTGTGATGCTGGCGCAGGGAGAAGACAGCAACCTAGAAAGTACAGAAGGTGACGATCCTCCTGTGTGGACCCTGAATGTAGACGGATCATCTATCCAGGCAAGCAGCGGAGCTGGTGTCGTGCTAAGGACGCCCGAAGGCATGGAGATCGCATACTCCGTCACGCTGGCCTTCCTGGCCACGAACAACGTGGCAGAATATGAGGCCCTCCTCGCGGGCCTGCGACTGGCGAAGGAGTGTTCCGCACGGTCGTTGGTCGTGCGTAGTTACTCTGAACTCATGGTCAATCAGGTGAAGGGGAACTTTGACGCCTCGAACCCACAGCTTGTGAGGTACTTGGAGAAAGTGAAGGCCCTGATCCCTGAGTTCGGTCGGTTTGAGATCGAGCACATCCCGAGATCGGACAACGAGCACGCTGATCGACTGGCTCGGGACGCGGCTGCCAGGACCGTGGAGCAGTACGCTAGAGAGCCCAGGGAAGTCCTGACCGCACCAAGCATTGACGCCAAAGACAAAAAAGTGCTACGGGTCGACACGGGAAACAATTGGATGACGCCGTACATGAAGTACCTGACCGAAGGAACCCTGCCCGACGACATCAACGAAGCCAAGCGAGTCCAGAAGACAGTAGGATGGTACACGATCCTGAATGGGAGGCTATACAGGCGAGGATATTCCGCTCCCCTCCTGAAATGCCTCACGCCAGAGGAAGCCGATTGCGCGCTGGCAAAAGTGCATCTGGGACTGTGCGGCTCGCACATTGGTGGCAAGAACCTAGCATTCAATGTCATGCGGCAAGGGTTCTACTGGCCCACCATGAAGCGAGACGCTATGGAATTCGTCCGGAAGTGTGAAAGTTGCCAGGTCCATGGCAACATGACGCACCAGCCACACATGGAGCTACACTACCTCCAATCCCCATGGCCGTTCGCGCAATGGGGGCTCGACATACTTGGGCCCCTACCTCTGGCTACCGGACAAAGAAAATTTCTGATCGTCGGCATCGACTACTTTACCAAGTGGGTGGAAGCCGTTCCTCTCGCTAGGATCACGGGGCAAAATGCGACAGAATTCCTCCGTCAAGCAATCGTTTGCCGCTTTGGGATCCCTGAGGTCGTTGTGACCGATAACGGGACCCAACTCACCGGCAAGCGTTTTACAAAGTACTGCCGCGACCTTTGTATCAAGCTGATACATACGTCCGTGGCGCACCCGCAGGCAAACGGACAGGTCGAAGTCACCAACCGCACCTTGCTGCATGGATTGAAGACCAGATTGGAAGACACAGTGGGCTCCTGGACTGAGGAGCTACCGTCCGTACTGTGGTCATATCGAACGACTGCGAGAGAGCCGACAAGAGAGACGCCCTTCAACCTTTGCTTTGGGGCTGAGGCTGTGGTCCCCGTGGAGGTGGGGATGCCAAGCCTGCGGATCTAACGCTTCGACCCAGCCACCAAAGAACAAAGGCTGCGGGAAAGTCTGGACCTGCTCTCGGAAGTACGAGACGCTGCACGACTTCGAACCGCGGCTTATCAGCAGCGAGTCGCACGGTACTACAACAAGCGGATAAAGGCGCGCCCACTGGAAGTTGGAGATCTGGTCCTCCGGAGCGTAGAGGCGGCGGGAAAGACCGCGAACAGGAACAAACTCTTCCCTGGGTGGGAGGGACCGTTCCTCGTCTTCGCAATCCTCCGGAGCGGAGCGTACAAGCTACGCGCCCAGAACGGCAAACTAGTCCCGCGGACCTGGAATGCCGCCAACTTAAGGAAGTACTATCAGTGATACTACATCGACTCAGGTAAGTCGCACGCGAATGCGTCATGATGAATGCTTGGACATGAGTTTTATCTTTTGTTAATATAATCATTCTTTTCGTCATTCTGCATCTTCATTTGTGTGAATTGGTGACATGCATTGCATCCCTAAATCATATGACCTAGACTGCCCCTAAGTCGGGAGGACAAACGTCCGTCCGTAAAACCTGTCCTTGGCCCAGCGCCAGACGGTCCGACGTCAACCATTCCAGGACTTTGCCCCCGCTCCAAATGGCCCAGGGGCAGCTTCAAACATCTTGGCTCCGCGCCAGTGGGCCCGAGAGGCCCCACCAGAAATTAGACTCCGCACTAGACAGCACGGAGACAGACACTCACAGGCTGAGGCATCTCATTAAAATGACCCAGGCGGTCCATCAAACAGGCTTCGCGCCGATGACCCAAGCGGTCAAAGCATCAGGCCTGGGAGCTTCTGAAGTCCCCGATCTACGGCCGACAAAATCTTAAGGGGCAAAAATCGCAGGCGTGCGGCGACCTTCTTGAACAGAAGAGAGCACCCTCAGTCTACAATGGTCGTGGGCTAGGACCTCAACTTGGTGATTATAATGCCTTGAGTAGGGGCTACACACCTCCAGCAATCATACGGTACCGAGTCCTAGACCCAGGAGTCCGGTTACCGCGGCCTGACAACCGCGCTGACCCTTGAGGCGGCTCCAGGGGCTTGGTGACGACGTCCGCTTCACCGGATTGAGCCCCCTAAATGCGTGAGCTGTGACGACATCTTCTTATGAAGGACGAGCACCACGCAAGAAGGCGCCTCGATAGGGCCTTAGCAACAACGGCTCTGAAGAGCCTAACGTTCAAGCGAGAAACGTAATCCAATAGGTTACAGCAAACGAAGAACGCAAACAATGTCCCATGACGAGAAGAAGCACAAGCACAAAGAGGAAAAGGACACTTTTCATTCATATATAAGGGACCAGTATGATACAATGACAAAGGCGATCTAACAGCCAACATAAGCGGAGACTAATCAGGCAGACTTGACGGACCCGCCTCCTCATGAAAGTTCTTCAGGCGAGACGCCTCCTGTGTCCCGTCGTTCCCCAGATGAAAGATTCCCTCAGGAACGTGGGGGCCACCAAGGAGGCGATCCTGCGGCACAGGCAGATACCGTCCCAGTACCGAGCCTCCAGCGCCAGCTGTGCTTCCAACGGAGAGAGCCGGCCAACCATGTCTCTAACCAGCCTGGCGACTCGTCCCACCACGGCGATGAGTATGGCTTCCAGCTGCGCCACTCTCTACTGCAGGCGCTCATTCTCCTCTTCAAGAGATGCGAATTGGGCGCTTCCACTGGAGACGGCCTGCTGCAAGTCCCTGTGAAGAAGGGCAGCCAACGCATGAAAAGGGTTGGCTTTACCTGGAGCCTACATAAGAAGCGACATGAGAGACATTCCCAAAGCAGACGACAATGGAAGAAGGCCAGATAGAATCATCCGCACCCGAGAAGGGGGGACTCGCGGAGAGCGTGCGGGATCACCCGAATGAGCCTCTCCCTGAGGTTCCACACCTTCGCCTGTTGGAGGCGGGCTGGCTGGAAGGGTGGTGGCCGTAGGAAGGCTCGGCGGTTCCGGCTACGAGGACGTCCCGGCTGCCCCCTCGCCGGCCTCGACCGCGACGCCTTCCTTTGGAGACGGGACCAGACCTTCAGGGGGCCTGTATTCCGAGATGGGCTCCGCAAAGATTATTGTCGACTCTACAGGCCCCCTGACTTCCGGTATCAGCGCGGGCGCGGCTATAAACGGCCCCTCATGGCCCTCAAGAACGACAACATCATCTTGCGTCTCTGCAATAGAGCGAGCGAGGAAACTCCCAGTGGGTAGAGACTCCACCTCGCAGACTTCGCAAGCGGCTAATCCCGCGACCGAAGTCAACGACGGCTCGGCGGTTTCCCCCTGGTGACCCGCGCTTGTGGGTCTCTTCGAAGCCGGACTTCCCTCCTCAACAGAAGGGCCGGTGATCCGTCTCCTAGACCTCCTCGTAGAGGTCCCCTCAGCTTCCCTCAGCCTCTTAAGGGCAGCCTCATCCTCATCGTCGTCCGCCGATGATTCCAGCAATGAGTAACTTTCCTCCTTGTCCCCCCCGGATGGAGGAAGAGCGGCTGTATCTCTAGGATCTCCCTTACCCAGTCCAGCGATCGCCCATCCCGAACGAGGCCCCCATTTGTAGGCCTCGAACGTGATGGAAGTCAGGAAGTAACCCTGGATCGAGAACTTTACCTCTTCAGACTTGATGGCGGATACCAGCTTCGCTGACTCTGCAGCGTCCTCAGCAGTGGGCTTGTCCTGAAAGTACTCTGAAATCGGGCCCCACACTCGCGAGAGCTCAGAGTCAGGGGACTCCTACAAAAAGAAGAAGCGCTCCTTCTAGCCCTTTACCGAGTCGGGGATGGTGCCGCGAAAGCGAAACCCCTCCTTGGGGGACAGCGACACCCAATCCTCCGACTCCGTGAACCGGAAGATCAATCTCGCTGCCTTGGTATCAAAAGAGCAGCCGTGAAGGAGGGAAAAAATGCACAAAGATACCAGATAGCGCAAGGCGTTGGGGTGCAGCCTTGCCATCGGAACTCTCAACGCGTCCACCAGCGCATACAGCGTGTAGTGTGTCGGGTAACGAAGCCCCCCTCAGATGGTGCTCGTACACCATAATGAAGCCCGCTGGGGGGGCGCTGGATCTATCCAATGCATCGGGAGCACGGTAACTCCAATCGCTGGGAAGGCCGTAGTCAACCACGAGGGAGGCGATGGCTCCTGCAATCAAGACGGACTTGGTGTTGTGAACACCATGACGTGCGGCTCTGGCAGCCTGGGAAGAAGAAGAGCTTTCTCTCTCTATCGTCATTTCTCTCTCAGAAGATGCGAGTATGTTGTAGGGAAAATACCAGTAGAAGAAAGGAAGCGACCCCCGATTGGTTTAAATAGGCAACGGAAAGCCAAAAGGCGGGAAACCAAAACGGCACCGCCACAGGTGATCAGGACACGTGCTGGCATCACACGCACCGCAAGATCCGAAATCGTGCGCAATAATGACTAAACGCCAGACTGACAGGCGCGTCCCCTCAGCCGTCTGGCGAGGATCCACGCTGGCACCACCGCATTAAATAAGGGTTCATGATAGTAGAGCCCATGGAGAAGCGCACGGTAGCACAAAACAGAAAAACCAATCAAGAAATAAGGAATTCGGAAGACAAAACGGTGCAGCCAAATAATGACTTTTATTATATTAACAGACCCCGTTACAACGGTTACAACAAAAAAAAGAAAAGGAGAAGCACGGCAACGACGAAGGCGGCTAATGGTCCCAATGGCCAGTGGAAGAGCTTTGGACGTGATAGTCCACCAACTGATCTTGAGTCCGGGCAAGCGAGTTGCGAGGGTCTAGAACACCCACGCGGAAGTTTGGATCCTCCAGCGAAGCCAGCCTTCGGCAAAGCCTAACGGCGTCAAGATAACTTTGCTCCAAGGCAGGGTTCACTCCCTCCGGCCGAAGCCGCATCCTCAGCTCCGATCGCAGCCCGGCGACCACTGCCTCATGTTGTCGCCCGAGTCGCTCGATCTCTTCTTCAAGCGCCAGTACGCGGGCCTCCGCCCCCACATTGGCGCCAACAAAACAAGAGGCTCTGGCCTCCGACCGCAGCCCAACGACCTCAGCCTCATGTTGTCTCTTGAGTTGCTCGACCTCTCCTTCAAGAGCCAATATGCGGGCCTGCGCCCCCACATTGGCACCAACAAGACGTGTGGCCCTGGCCTCCGACTCGGCCCAAGCACTTTCCAAATGTGCGACGCGGTCCCTCAACCACTCCACCTCAGCCGCGGCCGCCCCCGGTTCGGCTCAACCCTCTCGAAACTCGGAGGCTCTCCCCAACTCCGAGAAGGGCCAGCGACCGTGGCTTCAGAGCGAGCCCCTCCTAAAGTGCCGGCTCCTGAAGACACGGGAGCGTGAGAGCCGAACTCAGACTCGTCAGAAGAGCTTTCCGAGTCGTAAGAGGAAACTTCCATTGATTTCGCAGCAAGAAAACACACACAGAAAGAGCAAACCGCCAACGAGCGCGCAGGTGCAAAGAAATGCCAGATCCCAGGAGAAAACGGCGTGTTTAAATAGGCGAGTTTTCCCCTGAAGATGCAGCAACTTCAAAGGACAGAAAGCATAAAGGCGTGGCCAATGGGGATTTTACACGTGGAAGGCTCATAAAGCCTCGCGCGTTTTCAAAGCAAGGTTCAGCGACACGACGTCTGGTGACCGCGCGGGCATTAAATGTGCCGATCACCCCAAGAGACGTGACCGCTGACAGCGACTCTTCGAGTTCCCACAGAGTCACACGCGGATCTCCAGGGCAGAACGCCTAGCGATGAAAAAAAAAGTACACATAAAGACAAGAGGAAAATGAAGACAAAATGGGCTACTTCTTTTATTAATCAACGCTTTCTTACAAAGTACAAAATATATAGCAATAAGGCTATGATAAAGATGAAGGAAGACTACGGTGCGAAGCCCCGTATGCTCCTTGCCACGTCCCAGATGAGCTTGGCGACCGTGATCCGCGTGAGATCCTCACGGCCGAAGCCGTCGGTGGTTCGCCGAGCGGACTGGTTTGGAGGCGTAGAGCATCCCCTGGTGGAGGCCGCCGAAACGCCATCCACCAGGGTGCGGGAAGCACCAAGGTTAGGAAAGCACTCAGGGGAAGTAGGGTGAGAAACCCAGCTCCGACGGAGGGCTACTGGCCTCGAGATCCTTCCATGGTTGGCGCTCTGGCCCACCAAGTAGGGAGATCACGTGTGAAAGCCGTCACCTTACAGGTGAAGATACCCACAGGGATTTCGCCGTGACTCTACCCCAGGTTGGTTGAGCCCCAGCTCGGAAGGAAGCACGCGACGACGGCGGAATGGCCAAGCCACTCTCGTTAGCACAGAAGGCAAGCTGCAAGCTAAGGATTAAGACAGTCTTCGCCAAGAGCTTCGAGCATTCAGCCGATCCATCCAACTCCTTCTCGGATGCCCGCCAAGGGCGGGAAAAGCCAGGATCTTCTCATCGCCACTCCAATGGTTGCCAAGGGATGAACTCAGCTTGCTCGAGCGCCCCTCCTATTTATGGGTGAGATGCCAGCTATTCTCTTGCCCGGCGTGGCATAGCAACCCTCAGATGTCTTTCATGGAACAGGAAGAACCCCTGGTCAAATGCAACCTGAGGCGTGTGAATCTCACCCGGCGAAGTGATGGATCGTGGCAGCTCCTGAAAAGCCTGCCCTGGCTCCTGGGGAAGGCGCAAACTCAGGAAATGACAAACGATAACGCGGCACGAGGAAGGGTGTGAAGCTACGGAATGGGCTCAAGGGACATGCCAGGCCTGACCACTGGTCGGCCCAGGCATGAAGGGCTAGTGTTAGGTCCCATGTCCTGGCCCATGAAGAACTGCCAAACCCATGAAGGATCCCGTGGTCCGCAAAAGGTCCAAAAGCCCACGTGCAATGGTCAGCCCAGCCCAGTGGTCGAGAGACGCATGCAGAGCCCATGCTGGCAGAGTACAACGGAGCCCTGCAACTCATTTAATGTGTCGCCAGGAAACCGGCGAGAAGGCAAAAAGGCTAGCCAATAGAGGAGTGGCCGGTACAGCGCCAACGGCTCACGCAACCACCTGCAAACGACTAACCAATTCCCGCTCAGGAAAAAATCGGGCGTGGCCGGCAGTGCTCAGAAGCGTGCCAGCCATGGCAAAAGGACAACCAACATGACCGGCGGTCCACAACAGTGACTAGCGGCGTGGCAGCCCTCGCAACGAGCACTTTGGTGCCCAGAGTCCAACGGGGAGAGGCCTATAAGAGCCCTCACGCCCCACAGAGAAAAGGATCTTCTTCGACTCCCCGAATTCTGATTCCAACTCCAAATCAAACTGAGCAGACTCTAAACTTCCTTCTTCTCATCTCGATCACGAGCTAGTAACGAGCCGGAACTGAGGATAGACTCACTTCCACCCACCACGAACTAGCTTACGATCACTCCCCCCACGTCTTCTCAGACTCAGGGGAAGTTAGCCACCCGCTGCGGTACACCAAGGGAGCCAGGCCTCCCACCACCTGCTCACTGCATTCTCCGTATCACCACAAGAGCATCTCTTATGCTTTTACAGCATTCATCCGCGCACCGCTCTTCAGTATGCGCCATTTTCGTTCATTGCGGGAATTTGCTGACTTGAGCGTCGGAGCGGCCTCGGTGGGAGAAATCCTGCCGGACCTCTGACCTCTCGTTCACTGTTTGTGTTGTGCAGGTTCAAGTTCATAGAGACGGAGACCGGACCCTTCCCCTGACGCCGCCGCGCGCTAAGAAATCCGAAGGCTCTCTAATCCGTACGACGACCGCGGATCCAGGACGCAACAGAATTCAATTTCATTAATTAAATTTTTATTACATTTTGAGGTGAGTTCTTAACTTTTAGGTTTTTACTGTTCATTGTTCTTAATTTTTCATATATTAATTTAGCTTACCGAATTATAAGTTATGAAATATTAATCCTTACAAGTGCTCATGAGCATCGGTTACCACCTCGCTATTGGGCTTACATTGCCGCTACTAGGACTCACCGCCCCCCTTGCCGCTGCCGTTGGATGGCACAAACCTCACGCCGGGACCCTGTGCCCAGGCTTGACGTTGACAATACCTGTGCCTCCTGCCTCCCACCCGAATTCAGGCCAAGCTTGTGCCCAACTTGAAGCCGCCAACTCTTGTGCCAATTGTGCCTTACTACTTCGACTCCCATTCTCCTCGCACTAGCAACCTGCATCCGATACCTAAGGTTACCAGAGGGCTTCACCACCGGTTGCCGAAGCTCACTCACAATCTACTATCAAATCCTCCAACTGGATGGCATTATAGCTACTTGAGCTAACCAACCCAATTTGAGGCGTCAGTAAGCCCATCCTATATGTAATAGCCTGAATAGGTTCAAAACAAATATAAAGTTCGGATATACCCAAAGGAATAGAGTATGGATGATAAGATTTTTTTAACTTTCAAAGAACCACGCAATCTAATAAGTATTAACATCTCGACGAATTAAACTCAATGATTTTTTCCTAATTA
>JAODPA010125304.1:0-17535 GCA_025585075.1 Nepenthes mirabilis
TTAAATATATGCCATTGATGCGTCCCTAGATCCGAGTTTTCGTGCAGATTAGGGAGCCTTCAAATTTCTCGTGTCGGATTGATCTCGAACGAGTCCAATCTCCGCGTCTTTCAACCTGAGTCCTACACACCATAAACTACAAACAAGAGGTTAGAGAACGACGGGAGGTTCTCCCACCATAAACACTCTAATGCTCAAATCAGAAATCTTTCCCCGGAAATAAAAAGATACAAGCATGAATGTAAACATGATGGGGATTGCACAGATACTAATATGCAAGGAGTATGAATGATTAGGGGAGGAGGCTTGGGCTCCTTTAGTGCACTGTGGTGAGTGACTCACTAAGATTATCGGGCTAAAACGGCAGTTACGAATGGAAGAGAGCAGGTTCTTTCTCCTTGTACTTAGGCTCGAAGCTTATGCAAAATGGCTATTGAACGCTCCGAGAGTTTTAGCATGATAGGTTTTAGATCATGGATTTTCCTTTTTCCATTGCAGGAGAAGGTATAAGTAGGCTCCATGGAGGAGGCCTTTGGGTGTGGGAACTTGTGACAGGTGGCCTGCCTTGGTTTATCGGTCGCTAAGAGCTGGGGGTAGCCAGCAGTGTCAGTTGTCTTATTGTGGTGGCATAGAGATCGTCGCCGAGCATGGCCTGCACGAGCCTAGTTTACTTTTGCTAGGACTTGTTGAACTATTGTAGGGCGGCGGACACCGTTGCTCATCAGAGTTGACCTCATCCCCCGTTGGCTAACATATTCTCAGTCGGCACCTCCTGCGCTGCTAGTCTGCAGCCATTTCGAGAGAGGCGTGGGTGGGTTGCGATTAGGCATGTATCAAGAGTGTTTAGTGGCCCTTGCTCCAAATCTCCTGGCCCCCATCGCCTGGTGGGGCTTGCCTATCGGTTGGGCCTCGTCACAGTTGGTTGGGCTTCATTGATATTAGCCCATATTCATATTAGACCCATCACTAATCCCCCATACTTGAGATCGACCCACTGTTAGGCCCTAGCGTGTTAGATGATGGGCCTTGGGTTGCTAGCTCATGCGTTCCTTCTTGAGGCACACCAATCTTTAGTTCCCGAGGGCGTCGTTCCTTCCCCATGCAAATATGCAGCTTTTTAGATATGCCGCAGAGATTCGGTGCTTTGCTGGGCAACATTTCTAGCCTGAGACTTGACTTCATACTGATGCCTTTCCTGTTTTCCGATTGATGGTTGTTGGGTAGAGGGCCCCTTGGGAGCTCGCTTGGTCCTCTATGCAGCTATAAATCGGGGGGTTCCCATGCTTTGGGGACCCAAGCCCATTCCTTCACCGGTGAAGCATATCGTCATGCCCTTCCTATGGATGCTTCCTCGTTGTAATGAGGGTGGCTCAACCACTCTGTGATCGTCACATGCTTTCTCTCTACTTGGCCAAGATATGCAATCTCTGGAGGAGCATTAGGGGGCAAGAACCCTTAATCGAGGTCTCCAACCCTGGAAAATGTTCTGCCTCCCGCTCCTTCCGTCACTGGTCGTCTCCAGGGCTTTGCTAGAGGAGGTGTATTTTGAGGTCCTATCAAGCTGAGCAACCGGTATATTTCCCAGAGTCATGGCTTCAGTGGTTGACCCCAGACGGAGGCCATTCCCTTGCTGTGGCAAAGCTGGACCCACCATCAGCAAGGGAATGGCATCCAATTCACCCGTTGAGGGGAATCAGCGCTTGGGTGGTGCTACCGGAGTAGGGTTCTCTCCTCGGGTGCGTTTCTGCTATAGATCGAGCTCTCCTGGCACACGTTGCTTCTCCTACTTCTTGTATTCTGCTTCATTTTTATTTTCTTTGCACTTACATTAGCGCAAGCCTTGTACTTTGTAAAGAAGACTTCAATGAATAAAAGCATTTATATTTGCCTTTATTTCTGGTGCCTCTGAAATTTGTTTCTTCATTTCTGCTCAATATGACTCAAGGGCCGAAGGGTCCTCTCACCGCCATACACATTTGGCTATTCATCCATTTCATGGGCTAAGCGGCTTGCGATTGGATTTTCCAATAGCCATCCTTGAGTCTGTGCTCGGACCATCAACAGGAAGGCCGGATGGGAGCCATTTGGAGGCTTGTGCCGCTCGCATTTTTTTCACGAGTAACAGAACGCCACCGAGTGAGGTTGAGTCTGTTAAGTCTCCTCTGGGCATTTATTGTGATGGGAGCCGCCGAGCAGTCGCATCGTAATCATTCTGCTTCGAAAAGCTGCAACGCTTTAGGGCATTGCCACGTGGGAGATCTCGTTGGGTAGTAAGTTGCTTCGTCTTTGTCCAACGATGCCATTTCTTTCAGTGAGCTTTGCCTATTTAAATGTCATGACTTCCTCCTTATTTTGGCATTCACTCACCATTCTGAGGCACTAACCTTGAGTTTGCAATTCTCTTTCTCTTGTTAGGCTCTGATCCTCACAATGGCTAATGAGAGGCACGATTATGCCCCAGGGCTGCCAGTTTGGTCAGTGGGATCGTCCTCTTCTTTGGAGTCTGAGCCCCCCACCAAATAATCGAGATGGAAGGAACAGGAGCCAAGAGGGCATGATGAGGTGGATTTTGTCATAGCGGCGGTGGAAGGTTGCCACTCAAAGCCGCCAGTCCTTAGACCGGTGAGGTTCCTAAGGGCACTGCCAGGCTTTGAGTCCAAAGATGCTTCCAATTCCTCTAAGCGTCTGGGGCCGAGGAGGTTGGTCGATTGATCCATCATGCACAACGAGTAGTTAAGGAGACTAAACTGCAGATACAGGCTGCCGTCGCCAAAGTCGAACAAAGTCGGGCACGAGCAGCTTATTTCAAATAGGCCTTGTTGAAGTCAGAGGCAACGTCATCGCAGCTGGACGACGTCATTTCACAAGCTCAGAGTCAGATTGCGACTCTTTGGGGGGAGCTTCAGCTGTTCAGGGAGTGACTTCGGGACGACTCAGCGTGCAGACACGGCAAAAGGCCAAGCTAAGGTCGAGGATCCCCCCGAAAGAATTGGCCATGAAGCTGGAGAGGCGATTCTAGGACGAGATTCGCTTGAGTTAGAGGATAGCTTCTCTAGTGGTGACTGGCTTCCCTACAGGCTTCCTGGATTCTTGGAACATGAGAGCCCGCAGGTGCTTAGAGCTGACTAAGTTCTCGAATTCAGACCCTACTGAGCCTGATAGGCATAGATAGCATTTGTTGTACTTTGAGGCCACTAGCTGACTTTAGCTGTAAAGAAACTTTCATTAATAAAATTTTTTTTTGATAGAATGATTTATTTGTCATAGCATGTTGCTTTTGGACACCAAGCGTGACACTTCTGGCCTAGGAGTCAGACAACCTGCTGCTATCGCAATTCTTGATAACCTGCATCCTTGCATTAATTCCTTGTTGTGATGATTGGGATTCGGCAGACAGTTGTGGCATGAGTCGTGAGGCTATGTGTCAGGCGCCATGAGGGGCTGACTTGGATAGACACATTGTGCCTTGCTAAAGGGACACGTGTGATGACTATCATTGGGGACAACCTTCGAGTTTCCTGCACGACGCTTTTTGAGTCTCATCACTTGCACTTTGAATTCTCTTGCTTCATACTTCAATGGTGAAGAAGAAAGGTCCTGTGCCTCTCGCGATTTTCCAGAGAGTTGGTGAGATCAAATCAATCCTTACAGCGAGCACCGTTGCAGCCTTGCTGGCCAAGTATCACATCCCCAATGATATGGCCCATCTCCTTCCTGGTGAGGATGATAGAGCTTGTGCACCTCATGGGGGCTTTATTACCGTTTGCGAGTCCCACTTAAAGGGTGGGCTCCATTTCCCAATGGCACTGGACCTGTATGGGATCTTGTCAACACTGGGTGTCCTTGTGGTACGGCTTCACCCCAATGTCATGTGCTATCTAGTGTCCATGTGCATCTTTGTTCGCCTCCACGATTGAGCATTTGGTCCCTGATTGGTGAAGGTGATCTTCCACTTTAATTAGTCAGATGACTAGATTTCCAAGTCATCTCGTCCTAGCTTCCGTTTCCGCGGGACGAATCCTAATTCCATGAAGAACTAGAAGGATCTTCTTCTTCTTAGTGGCTTCCCCTAAGTGGAATATTCCCAACAATTGGGGATTCGTGAGCGAGTATTTCATGGAGAAGGTGAGCCAGTAGGAAGCGGGCAAGCAGAAGGCATTGACGGACCTCATCTTGGTGGCGATACAGACGTTCTACATCAAGGGTATTATTTGACCCCCGAGGTCTTCGCAGCCATTAGGTAGAAACCGGCTAGTGATGCGACGGAGGCCACCGCCCAGAAGAGGAAGGCTAGAGCTCTGATCATCTGAGAACCATCCCACGAGTTGCCCAATCAGCATGACTCATCTTCTTCCTTGGAGTCTTCCTCAAATGAGGATTTGGCAGCCCTAAAGAGGCTGAGACGGATAAGAGGTACTTCAAGCAGGAGGGCCCTGATTTTGCTGGCCGCATCAGGCCAATCTTCCGGGTCCATTCTGCTGTCTCTAGTTGGAGCCACCAGGCGTCACTAGAGCCAGAATCTCATCCATCGGAGGGAGCTGCTAGCCCCTCAGCGATTCCTACCGTCGCCATGGCACAATACGGCATTCCCCTCATTGTGTATCCACTGGTTGAGGGGTCCACGTCATGTTCTCCTACCGATATTGATGCGGGGCCCTCCCATGGGGAACCATCGGCTGAACCTGCCGGGGGAAAATCACTGTGGGCATTGAGGAAGTGGCAGCTGGCACTACCAAGCCTATTGAGTCAGTACCGGCAGTTATTGTCGAGATAGTGGTTCTTGAGCCCGATGCTGAGCCGACGGATGCTCCAGAGACTAGAGTAATTTCAATTATGGAGTCACCGCCGCTTCTAGTTGTGGAACCTGAACTTGCCATGGAGGCAAGGACATCTGAGGGGGTGCTACGGGACCTCCGACTAGTGAGGCCCCGGAGGGTGAAAGGGAGGATATCACCGTGCATCCAGAGCCCACAACTGTGCCCGCATGCTTGATTGCTCCAGATTCCCCCAGTGTTACGGAGGAGCCCTTCGTGGAGGTACAACTTCTTCATCCGTGGAGTAGGGGATGTGTTTGCCGATCTTCTTTATGCAATATATTTCCACATAGTAGGACTCACAAGCTTTCTGTCTCTTTTCCATTTTTTGCAGAGCATGACTACGGTCTGCCTCATCCAGATGGCTCTCTTTCAATGGGACCAGCTCATTTGTCAGGCTCGGGAGGAGGCCACATAGGCTGTGGTGCAGTGCTAAGAGGACGATGTAGCCATCCTGAGGCAGGAGCTGTCTACAATGAGAGAGGAACGGGCCCGAGACCTGGAGGAGATCGAGCGGCTGAAGAGGGAGCTACAAGCAGCTTGCGGCCATATTTTTGAGCTCTGAGTTCGAAGTGCCTGTGTTGAAGCTAACTTGTGGGGGTGGCTTACTCCTGGGTTGATGTCATGAGTACTGGATGTGTGGTTCTGAAATGGCATATGTCTGTGCCATTGAAGAGCATCCGTGGCAATTTTGGGCATCTCTGAGGGAATTTTTGATTTGAGGAACGATGGAGTCCGAGAAAGCCTTCTCCTGACAAACTTCTTGGACGAGGCAGGGCCTTCGCATACTTAGAGTAATCAAACCCTTTGTACATTTTTCCTTTTGTAGCTTTGTGAGGTTCTGATTTTTGAAATATTACAATTAGAAATAATTAAGTTAATATAATCAAAATTAGAATTAATGTATGTGAAAATTTTAGTTTCGAAAGCGGAATAGGGGGTTAGTGGAGGATGCCTACTGGGCACCGGGTGCTAAAACCAGTGGCCTAGCACCTGTCGGCTGCTCGAGCGTCGACAGGTGGCGCTGTATCCAGACCAGGCACACCCGAAGAATGTTGGACTGGCGCTTGAGCGCCAGTCCCTTATTTAAGCATGCGCGATTTTTTTTCCGTCATTTTCACACCAAATCTGAGAGAGAGGGGAGAGAGAGAACTCGGAGAAGAAAAGAGAGAAGGAGGAGATCGAGACATCGAGTCTGTTTCCAGCTCAGAGCTAGTTGAAGTTGTAGATCGGGTAGAGACAAGTGCACTCTTATACTTTTCTTTCTCTTATTGTACTTTTTATTTCGTTCTCTTCGGGTATTTTTACTCAAATGCCCATCTAAGCTTACATTTTATAAAACCCATATCTTGAGCATACTAATTTGTCAATTTGGTATTCGATTTGGTAGTTTTACGTGATATTGTGTTTCATGGAAACCCTAACCCCATACCCGTTATTTTTACCCATTTATTTTGAAATTTTTACTTGATTTGGCTTTAGAAAATTTGAACCATATCCTATGAATGGAATTATTTGGTATTTATTCACATGTATTATGTATATATAATTTTGTATATTCCAAAAATTATGTTGAATGCTTTTGGGAAGTGATTTATTGTCTGGAAGCTATAAAATTTTATTTGGCTCAATGTGGTTAGAATTTTTTATTTTTTTCCAAACTTCATGTTAATTTATGCATGTGTTTAAAGTCATGATAAGATTTAAGTTCCCAAGCAAATGACAATATGTATCTGTATCCAAGAAATATGAAAATTATACAAAATATAAGAATGGGACTCCACAATTTGTTATGTTTGATTATTCGTTCTCCAGGGTGTGAGAACTTTGTGTAAGAATATGGTGGACCTTTCCTTAAGAATAAGTAATAATGAAACTAGACCAAGGATTTATATTTCAGAGGGTAGTATTCTCTAACATGTCTTAAGATATTATAGTAGTAGACCAAGGAATACTCCTGGGCCACAGGAGATGCTATGGTTGGATATGTCTTCTAGTCCCATATATCGAGTGAAAGGTAAACTATACGCCATAAGACATAAAAGTTGAGGTTCATGGGTAACGCGTTAAAATGTGTAGATGCATGTATATTCCTTTCCTTATTTGACTATTTCATTAGCTGGTAAGGCCTAGTAGCCCTGATCCCTAAATAATGAAAGAATTTCAGCATATTTTAGAACCTAAAGGAATTAGATATAAAATGTGGAAAGATAAATGTGTTCTGAAAAATGTAATTGATAATGCTTCATGTTTATACATTTGTATTATACTCCTATTTTCCTTTTCTTGATTTATTTTGAGTATAATTCTTATTATCTTTGATTATATTATACTTATTGAGCATTTGGCTCACTCCTTACTTTTTTCTTACCTTTAAATGAGCAAGAGCTTATACCCTGTGAGGTGAAGTGGAGATTAGCTGTTGGCTAGGTAGTGGACCTGGAAGATTATTTTGTAGACTCAGTTTTGTGGTTTTTTACTTATGTATGGAGTACTTTTGTATTCTTGATGGATATGTATTTGTTATATTAATGATGTACGGAATAGTTTAGTTCCACTATGTATTGATGATTGTATATGCTTCCACAAGTTATTATAGTTTGATTTTTAGGTACCCAATAGTATCTCTCATGAGCCAACGTTATATCTGGAGATATGACGGTGCCACAAAAAGATTGTGGCATTTTGGATCCTGTGTGCTTGATGTTGTGATATGTATACTTTTTACAGGTGAATTGTACAAGTTTATATTTAGTTTGACGACCATTTTACAAGCGAAATCTTACCGATTTTCGATTAGGTTATGATCAGTCATAACTTAGAATCAGAGAAGAAGATGCTTTAAACTTGATCTAGATTTTATACGGAAGCCTAGAATAGGATAAGCTAAACTGAATAAGTAGATATAGATATAGGATGATTAAATTAGATCGGATAGTTCTAATTATCCTAGTTCACAGAACTTAGATTAGAATTAAGTTAGGGTTGGTAGTGATGTGTGATTGCGTAGATTGTAATGTCCTAGTTAATATCTGAGATGTGAACTACCATGTATCATTCGTGTTTTAGAAGGATATTAGTAGCTGACCATGGCACCTAGATGAAGGACAACGCGTGGAGGTGATCAACTAGTGATAGAGAGGCAGAATACCTGAATTTGTTGGGTAGAATGGCAGACATCATGGAAAATATGGGACAGAGGAATCTTGATCCAATTTCCATTCCAGCTCCTCTCCAAGCTCCTGCCAATCTTGGAACCTTAGTTTATGACCTGTTTGTCCAAAAGAGAGTTCCAGAGTTTATGGGTGAGTCAGACCTAATTAAGGCTAATACATGGTTCCAACGATTGAAGAAAGTGTTTGCCATTATCTGATATCTCGAGGAGGACAGAGTACTTTTGTGACATATCGGTTAGAAGGCAAAGCGCACCATTGGTGGAAAATGATGAAGAGAGCCAAGGGTGTTCCAAAGAATGAAATCACGTGGGCCATGTCTGAAGAAGCATTCATGGAGAAGTATTTTTCATCCAACCTCCACAAGCAAAATGAAGAGGAGTTCATTCGTTTAAGGCAAGGTAATTGGATGGTAGCCGAGTACGAAGCGAAGTTCACCAAGTTGTCTTGGTATGCATCCTATATAGCGGAAGATGAAGAAAGAAAGGTAATGAAATTCCTTCAAGGCTTAAGATATCACATTCACAAACAGTTGGTGACCTTGAAGCTGACGACTTATAGGGAGGTGTTGGATTGTGTTTTGATCCATAAAAAAAAGCTTGAGAAAGAAGAATTCTTTAAGAAGAGGATGTTGAGTAGAAATGGTGTTGGTTCAAGTTCTAGTACTGGTTCAGAAAGACCGCCTAAGAGGGTGAAGCAATTAGACCAAGGGAAGAAGATCAGTCCATTTGTACCAGCCAAGCAAGCTCCAACTAGTGCTTGCCAGCATTACAGAAAGTTCCATGGTGATAGGCCTTGTTATAAGGCATTGGGTGTGTGTTTCAGTTATGGGCAATCGGGGCATAAGATCAAGGATTGTCCCCATCAGAAGAAAGCTCTTCTCTCTAAGCTCGCTGTTCAAGGGAAGGCGTTCGTAGTGACTACAAGTGAAGCAAAGGCATCCGATAGTGTAATAAAAGGTATTCTTCCCATTTGTGGTACATCGTACTGTACTTTTTGATTTTGAATCCACCCATTCTTTCGTTTCACCTCGATTTACTTGTCATCTTGCATGATCTCCAGTGATCCTTGATTATTCTTTGGTTGTTTCGATGCTTACAAGATCCTCCATTGTTACGGATGTTTCTTACCCTGGATATGTTGTTAAGGTGAATGGGTTATCTTTAGATACTAATTTGATTTTGTTGGATATGCATGATTTCGATATAATTTTGGATATGGATTAGTTGTCAAGGTATCATGCAAATATTGATTGTTTTCATAAGAGAGTGAATTTCACAATTCCAGAATGTGAGCCCTTTCACATTCAAGGAATTTGAATGGTGGAGTCTAGTTTTATTTCGACTTTGCAGGCTTATCATTTGTTGAGAATTGGATGTGAAGCTTATTTGGCATATGCTAGTGTAGTGGAGAGCCATGAGGTATTGATGAAAGAGATTCCAATGGTGTGCGAGTTTGATGATGTATTTTTACATAAATTGTCTGCTTTACTACCACACCGAGAGATCGAGTTTGGAATTGATCTCATACCAGGATCAGCTCCTATTTCGAAGACACCCTACCATATGGCTCCTACTGAGTTGAAAGAATTGAAGCAGCAATTGCAGGACTTGTTAGATTTGGCTTTCATTAGACCTAGTGTATTACCTTGGGGGTGCTCCAATCCTATTTGTGAAGAAGAAGGATGGGACTTTGCGGCTATGTGTAAACTGCTGTGAATTGAATAAAATCACGATTAAGAATAAATACCCGTTGCTGCGGATTAATAATCTCTTTGATCAATTGCAAGGAATCCGTGTGTTCTCAAAGATTGATCTTTAGTTAAGGTACCATCAGCTTCAGATCAAGCAAGAGGTTGTGGCAAAAATGGCATTTCGGACAAGATATAGTCATTATGAATTTCTTATTATGCCGTTTAGATTGACGCATGCTCCTACTGTATTTATGGATTTTATGAATTGGGTCTTTCAGCCCTATTTGGATAAATTTATTGTGATTTTTATTGATGACATTCTAATTTATTCAAGGAGTTGTGTTAAGAATGAGAAACATTTGAGGACTGTGCTTTAGACTCTTAAGGAGTATAAGTTATTTGCAAAGCTGAAGAAGTGTGAATTTTGGCTTGAGAAAGTTGTATTTTTGGGCCATGTTATTTCTAATGGAGATGTCTCAGTAGACCTAAAGAAAATTAAATTTGTGATTAATTGGAGTCGACTGACGATGGTGACAAAGGTTCGTAGATTCATGGATATGGCCGGATATTATCGTTAATTCGTGAAGAATTTCTCTCATATTGCTTTGTCGTTTACCCAGTTGACGAAAAAGGAAGTTAGATATGAACGGACAGAAGAGTGTAATCAGAACTTCCAGGAGTTAAATGATGGGTTAACTTCTGCACTGATTTTGGCTATTTTCGATAGTTTTGGTGGTTTTGAGGTGTATTGTGGTACTTCCAAGATTAGATTTGGGTGTGTTTTGATGTAGAACGGGAAGGCAGTTGCTTATGGATCTCAGCAATTGAAGATTCATGAGAAGAACTACCCGATCCATGATTTGGAGCTAGCCACCGTAGTATTTGCAATGAAGATTTGGAGACATTACCTGTATGGAAAGAAATTTTTGGTATATTCTGATCATAAGAGCCTCAAGTATCTATTTTCGTAGAAAGAGTTGAATATGAGGCAACGGAGATGGATTGAGTTCCTAAAGGATTATGATTGTGAAATCCATTACTGGCCTGGAAATCCTAATGTGGTCACGGATGCTCCTAGTCGTCAGACTAGTTTTCTAGCGAGGTAACAGATCAAGCAGATGAAGATGTTGGATTATTTAAAATTCTGTAATATCAAGCGGTATGTTAAGGGTAATAGGATGATGTTGTCATTCTTATAGGTACAACTAGAGATCCTCCAGAAGATTAAAAAAGATCAAACGAATGATCTATTTTTTATGGATACTGTTGGGGATCTTGATCAAGACTCTCGGATTGATTTTAATATTCGTGCTGACAAAGTCTTGAGATTCCAAGATCGTTTGTGTGTGCCTGATGATAAGGAGCTAAAGGAAGAGATCACAAAGGAGGCTCATCGAACTCAGTACACTATCCATCCTAGAATTAATAAGATATACCAGGACCTGAAGAAGATGTTCTGGTGGAGAAATATGCGGAGGAATATTATGGCTTTTGTTGGCAGATGCCTTATCTGTCAGCAGCTGAAGGCTGAAAGGAGAAAACCCTTGGGTTTATTGCAGCCATTGCATATTCCGAGTCAGAAGGGGGAGGATATTTCTATGGATTTTGTTATGAGTTTGCCGAGGACCCCGACAAATCATGACGTGATTTGGGTCATTGTGAATTGGCTAGCAAAATCAGCTCATTTCTTATCCATTCAAACGATGTATTCTTGTGATCGCTTGGCACAGTTATAAATCAATGAGATTGTTAGGCTTTATGGAGTGCTAACATCTATTGTGTCCGATCGCGATCCATGGTTCGTCTCTAAATTTTGGGAGAGTCTACATCGAGAATTAGGAATGAACTTGAAATTTAACACAGCATATCATCCTCAGTTTGATGGCCTGTCAAAACGGACCATCTAGATTTTGGAAGATATGCTTTGAGTATTGGTGATAGAGTTGAAGGGGAATTGGGGTCATCACCTCGCGTTAGTGGAACTTTCTTACAATAATAGTTTTCAAGCAAGTATTAACATGGCTCCATTTGAGGTATTGTATGGTAGAAAGTGTCGATCTCCTATCTATCAGAAGGAGACACGAGATAGATGACTTTTGGGTCCTGATGTGATTCAGGAAGCATCGGAGAAGATTGCGGTGATTTTCAAGAAGTTGAAAATGGCTCAGAGTTGGCAGAAGAGTTATGTTGACCGGAGGAGATCTGAACTCAGATTTGAAGTTGGTGATTTTGTTTTCCTTGTGGTTTCTCCGTCGAAGGGAGCCCCTAGATTTGGTGTTAAAGCAAAATTGAAGCCGCGATTCATTAGAACCTTCGAGATTCTTGAGAACGTCAAAGAGGTGGCCTATCGTTTAGCGTTATCATAGAATTTGGCCAATGTGCACAATGTTTTCCATGTCTTGATGTTAAGGAAGTACGTTCATGATCCGATGCACATCATTGATTATAGTCCCTTAGCTATCAATGAAGATTTATCTTATTCGGATGAGCCAGTACAGATTTTGGAACGAAGAGACTAGATTTTGCACTCAAAGACCATCCCTCTTGTGAAGATTTTATGGAGGAACCATTCTCACGAGGAAGCGACATCGGAAAGGGAGGATGAGATTCAGAAGAAATATCCTCATTTATTTCAAGGTATGTGTGTTTGTTTAATTTCTAAGATTTGTTAATTTTGAGGACGAAATTTTATAAGTGGGGGAGAGTTGTGAGGTTCCAGTTTTTGAAATATCATAATTAGGAGTAATTAAATTAATATAATCAAAATTAGGCTTAATGTATGTGGAAATTTAAGTTTCAAAAGCAAAATAGGGTATTGGTAGAGGACACCCGCTGGGAGCCCGAGGCGGCGTCGGGGCACCAAAACCAATGGTCTGGTGCCTGCCGGCCGCTCGAGCGCCGGCAGGTGGCACTGGATCCAGACCATGTGCACCCGAAACACGCTAGACTGGTGCTCGAGCACCGGTCCCTTATTTAAGCACGCGTGATTTGTTTTCCATCATTTTCACGCCAGATCCAAGAGAGAGGAGAGAGAGTGTGTGGAGAAGAAGAGAGAGAATGAGATCAAGGCATGGAGCCTGTTTCCGGCTTAGTGGTAGTTGAAGAAGTTATAGATTGGGCCAAGGCAAGTACACTCATATACTTTTCTTTCCCTTGTTGTAATTTTTATTCCATTCTCTTTGGGTATTTTTACTCAACTGCCCGTCTAAGCTTACATTTTGGAAAACTCATATCTTGAGCATGGTTATTTGACGATTTGGTGTCTGATTTGGTGGTTTTACATGGTATTGTGTTTCATGAAAACCCAAACCCCACGCCCATTATTTTTACCCGTTTAGTTTGGGATTTTTGCTTGATTTGGCTTCAGAAAATTTAAACCCTAACCTATGAATGTGATTATTTGATATTTGTTCACATGTATTATGTATATATTATTTTGTATGTTCTAAAAATTATGTTGGATGCTTTTGGGAAGGAATTTATTATCTGAAAGCTATAAAGTTTTATTTGACTCAACGTTGTAAGGATTTTCTATTTTTTTCCAAGCTTCATGTTAATTTGTACATGTATTTGAAGTCATGATAAGATTTAAGTTTCCAAACAAATGACAATATGTATCTGTACCCAAGAAATATGAGAATTATGTAAAGTATAAGAAGAAAATTCTACAATTTGTTATGTTTGATAATTCGTTCTCTAGGGAGTAAAAACTTTGTATAAGAATATAGTGGACCTTCCCTTAAGAATAAGTAATCATAAAATTGGATCAAGGATTTATATTTTAGAGGGTAATATTTTCTAACATACCTTAGGATATTACAGTGGTAGACTAATAAATGCTTCTGGGCCATCAGAAATGCTTTTGTGGCATATGTTTTTTGGCCTCGTATATCTAGTGAAAGGTATACCATCCATCACAGGACGTAAAAGTTGAGGTTCGTGGGTATCACCTTAGAATGTGTGGATGCATACATATTTCTTTCCCCGTTTGGCTACTCCGTTAGCTGATAAGGCCTACTAGCCCTAGTCCCTAAATAATAAAAGAATTTCTGTATATTTTAGAACCTAAATGAATCGTATATAAAATGTGAAAAGATAAATGTATTTTGAAAAATGCAATTGACCATACTTCATATTTATGCATCTGTATTATGCTCCTATTTTCCTTTTTTTGATTTATTTTGAGTATAATGCTTATTGTCTTTGATATTATTATGCCTTATTAAATATTCGGCTAAGTCCTTACTGTTTTCTTGCCTTCAGATGAGTACGAGTTTATACCCAATGAGATAGAGTAGAGATTAGCAGTTGGCTAGAAAGTGGACTTGGAAAATTATTTTGTAGACTCATATTTTATGGTTTTGTACTTATGTATGGAGTGCTTTTGTATTCTTGATGGATATGTATCTGTTATATTGATAATGTACAGAATAGTTTAGTTCTGCTGTGTATTGATGATTGTATATGCTTTCATAGGTTATTATGGTTTGATTTTTAGGTACCTAGTGGGATCTCTCATAAGCCGACATTATATCTGGAGATATGATATTGGTGTCACAAATGGATTGTGGTATTTTGGATCCTGTGTGCCTGATGTTGTGATATGTATACTTCAAAACAAGTGAATTGTATAGGTTTATGTTCAGTTTGATAGTCATTTTATAGGTGAAACCTTACCGGTTTTCGATTAGGATATAGCCTGTCGCAAGCTTCACGGGCGACTTTGTAATTCTTATTTTGAATAATCAATGAAATACATTGTATCTATCTGCCTGCGTTGTTGTCTATTGATACCTCTATGTGTTGCAATTTCTTTAACTATGTCGACTAAGCTGTTTCGCTATTGTCGCCATGGCTCACTTTGGTAGCCGTTTGCTCTATGCTCATTCTCGGTGGAGGATATTGTCACATCTCACGCTTAGCAGGGTGCTCTATCCAGTGGTTAGGACATCACTACATGCCCAAGGTGGAGTCTCGCAAGGGCCAATTGGGTTTTGAGACCACAGCAACCGGACTCGGAGTCTTAGGCCGTTGTTCGCACAATACTATTTTGGTGCTCAGCCCCACTCGGGAGTCACTGCTTATGTGTGCATGGTCCTAACCCGTCATGTGACGGATCGAGTTTACTACTGAAAATCCGACAGAATTCCAACAAAAAAACGGCTGCCAAACAAATACATAACCCTGTACAATAATTATACAACCTTAACATATCCAAAAATCCATCAAATTCAAACTCCAACATCCAGACAACACAACTAACACTGGATCCTAAAATTGCCACAATCATTCTGTGGTTCCAACATTATATCTCCGAACACAATATCGGACATAGAGAGATGTTGCTAGATACCTAAAACAAACCATAATAACATACGAAAGCATATACATACACATATACATCCATGCACAATGGACTATACTATCTGATCATCCATCATTTTTATAATATACAACTACAAGACCAACTAAAATATATATATATATATATAACCACTTCTAAGGTGTACAAAACCACAAAACATTAAGTCTTCGACATGATCTTCCAAGTCTCGCAGCTAACCATCTTCTAGACTTTATTCCATCCCATCTGGTCCAAACCTATGCTAATCTGAAGGAAGGAAAAAACAATAAGGAGTGAGCCTAGAGCTTAGCAGTGCACAATATAGCAAAAATATACGCAGCATATGCGATATAAACCAAAAGGAAGGAAACATAAACATGATGCATAATGCGTAACGTGAAACATGATCAAATACGTTTCCGGAATACAAATAACTTTTCACATTTTATCTTTGATTCCTTTAGATTCTAAATCATGTAGAATTTCTCATTATCTTTTCGGATCTAAGTTAGTGGGCCTTACTAGCCAATGGAGTAGACAATCGAGAAAAGAAAAGTGTATATACCTCACACATTCTAAGGTACTGCCATGATATCTCAATTTTAACGTCCCGTGATAGACGATATATTTTTCACCAATATATAAGGCCAAATAACAGATACGCCACCAGAGTGTCTCTCATAGTCAAAGAGAATTCCTCGATATACTGCTGAAGTATGCTAAGGCATGCTATGAAATACTACCCTCAAAAAATATAAATCCTTATTCCAAATTTTAAAATTACTTTTCGTTTAAGGGAAGGTCCACCAAATTCTTATATAGAGTTCTCACTCCCTGGAGAACAGATTATCAGATATAACAGATTGTGGAGCCCCTTAAAAGCTTTACATATCTTGCAAAATTCATATATATATATATATACAGATACAAAAAATTATTTCTCATACTTTAAGTCATCAAATGAATTCAATTATATGCATAATTTAACATGATGCATGAAAGAATCAGAAATCTCTTACCATGTCGGGCCAAACAAGACTTTAGAACTTTCGAATGAAATACCATTCACAATTGGTTACAATAATTTTTTTTGGAACATATAATTAAGCATCTGCAAATATACATAACTCATGTAACAATTAAACACGATAAAATTATGTAAAATATTGCCCAATAGCCTCGGATGAACAGTGCCTAGACGGGGGTCCATATGTGAAAAATCGGACACCTAATTGGAAATTATCCACTTTTAAGATATGGGTAAATCATAATTAAAGCCAAATCATACATAAAACTCAAATTAACCAGTTAAACATGGTCTGGGCACAGGTTAGGGTTTTAGCGAATGAAAATCCACATAAAATCAGTAAATCGGATACCCATCAATAAATTAACATGTGAAAGTTGTGGGTAATGATGTTTTAGACTCAATTTAGGCAGAAGCCCCAAAAATCCGTGGGTAAAAACATCCGGGCATGAGGTTAGGGTTTTGATGTGAAAAACTGGCCAAAACTAGGAATTTGGACACGAAATTCACATATGTGCATGTTCAAACCATAGGTAATATATAATATAACTTTAATCGAATATCGGAACGAATATACCCTAAAAAAGAAACAAAAGTGCAAGAAAATGAAAGATAATGATCATCGCACACCGTTGTTGACTGAATGTGCTCTCTTCTTTGAAAAAAGATCATCGCACACCTACCATTTAGGCCCCTTAAGATTTTAGCAGCCGTCTCATTGGAAGCTGTCGGAGCCCCCAAGCCTGATCGTTTGACCGCAAGTGGGTCAATTGGCATAGGGCCAAGGTTTTTGGCCACTAAATAGCCTTTTGACATAGAGTCGAAGTTCAGAGTTCAACCGCATACAGGCCTCTTGGCATGGGGCAAAGGTTTTTGGCCGCTAAAGGTTTTTTCGGCAAGGAGCCAAAGTTTTGAGTCTGACCGCTTGTGGGCCACTTGGCACGGGGCCAAGGTTTTTCAGCCATGAATGGTTATTTCAGCATGAAGACAAAGATCAGAGTTCAATCGCATGTGGGCTACTCAGCACGAAGCCAAGGTTTTTTTTTTTATAGGGGACAATCGTCCTCCTAACTTAAGGGTAGTCTAGGCCGTCTTGCTTTTCGAGATGGCAAGCATACATGCACTCACATGAACAGTCAGATAGAAGAAATAGAAATAACGATTTTATTAACGAGAACGTGATATATGTACAAGCACCCTGGATAGTGAATGCGAACCTTACCTGTGACGGACCAGATTATTCTCCATTGAATAACCTCCGTCAATGCCTAAACATACCCTAAAGCCCATAATTAAGCTATGAATTCTACAGAAAATCCGGCAGAGTTTCCTCTGTAACTGGACGAAAACTGAAATACAACCTGCTTAAATATCATTCTATACAAGCACACATCTAATCAAAAGGCTTAACTCAAAGCCTACAACATGCCACATAGGATCACAACACAGCCATATCATCCATGGCTCCAATACAGTACACAACC
>JAODPA010125315.1:0-17535 GCA_025585075.1 Nepenthes mirabilis
ATTATTAAAATAGTATTTTGGGATTTATACCTCATATTTCTTTCATCTTTGTACAAATTTTATCCTCAAAATTTCACATATCTTAATAAGAAAATAAATATGGATATTTCTCCTAGATTTTATTTTCTCTCTCCCAAGTTGCCTCTTCAAATGAATAGTTTATTTATAAAACCTTCATCGATAAAATGACCTTAGTACAAATTACTTGATCTTGTCACCCTAAAATCCAAACTAGTTCCTCGATATACATAAATCTCCATTAATTATCAATTGTTCATAATCTATAATATGCTAGGGATGGTGAATATATTTATGGAGTGATGCGTCTTGGATTCTAATTTTGAATAGATTTGGATCAAGTTGATTGTCTGAATCTGGCTTCGTCCACTGAATCTGGACCCTGCACACCACAACTATGAACAAAAGGTCAGGTGATAGTGGGAGGTTATCCCATCGTAAATACTCTAATGCTCAAGTTAGCAAATAGCATTCGAATTAAAAAGGTGAAAATAGAGAATGTAAGAAAATGCAGAGAGTATTTGAGATGGGTGAGTGCTCTCGTTGAAAGAGGCTTTATTAGCTCGTGAGGAGCACTTGCTCTAAGCATTTTTCTCGTTGGAAACGTAGTGGTAAAGAGAGAAAGAGAGGGTGTTTGTAGTCTGAAAGCATGTAAGCTTATTATGGGTGAATGAATGCGTGCTCTGGAGTAAGAACTTCATAACCTTTTATAGTCGTTATGCTGCGATGCCTTCGTTGTGTAGAAAGGCTTGATTACTGCGCTCTGCTAGGCTCACTGCCTTTTTTGGTGTGGAGCCTTTATGGTAGTAATGTGTAACGTCCTCGGCGCATCCGCATGAGGATATTGTCCGCTTTGGGCTGGGGGAACTTCACGGCATCCCAAGCCATCACGCAACCCGCACAGTTTTGTTCCTAGCAGACGGAATCCACCGCCCCCAAAATGCGTCCTCAAGGGAGAGGTATCATGCCCTTATAATAAGGCACGCTTCGTTCGCCCCTTATCTGATGTGGGACTCTACAGTCCACCCCATTGGGGACCTAGCGTCCTCGCTGGCACACCGGATCGGATCTCGACTCTGATACCATCTGTAACGTCCCCAACGCATCCGCATGAGGATATTGTCCGCTTTGGATTGGGGGAACTTCACGGTGTCCTAGGCCATCACGCAGCCCACACAGTTTTGTTCCTGGCAGACGGAATCCACCGCCCCCAAAACGCGTCCTCAAGGGAGAGGTATCCACGCCCTTATAATAAGGCACGCTTCGTTCGCCCCTCCGTCCGATGTGGGACTCTACATAATGGGCGTTGCTTTAATTACTTTCCTTTTGCGTTCTACAACCATTAGGGTTTACTGCAAATAGGAGGATGATTCTAGCACTTTCCTTTAGGGATACGCGTGGAATCTGCTGATGACTGTTGCCATTGAGATTGTCCTCTGTGGAGAGTGTGAAATCAGGGGAGAGGACTGTTGCTGGTCGTGGATGGTTGCGTGGTCCAAACTGAGCTTAGCCGACTTGAGGCCTGGTCTTTAGACGTTCAGCTGGGCTCGCCGCCGGTCAACGGAAACATTGACCGTCTTAAGAGCAGGTCGTCCGTCCTGCTCTTGAGTTTCTTCTAACTTAACCTTTCATCCGATCAATGATGGGTATTGACCGTCTAGGCGCAAATGGCCCATTGTGGATCTGGGTCGTTCCTCTTTCTTGGGCCAGCCCATTATTAGCGTACCCATCACTAACCCCCTATACTGGTGGCTTGGGATTCTGGCCTCTAACATGTTTAAGATGGGTAGCGACAAGCTGGGTTACCTGCCTGGTGAGGAAACTAGTGAAAACTCTTGGTCTTTTGATTGTGTTGCGTGCAGTTGCTGATCATGGAGTCAAGATCTGGAGAACTGGCTTAGAAGTTCATTGACAAGATTCGTTAGCCGTCTAGGACAAAATCTAGAGAATTGGCTGAAAAAATGTAGACTGAATTCATTGACCGTCTAGGCCAAAATCTGAAGAACTAGCTGAAGAAAGCGATGACCGGATTCGTTTACCTTCTAGGCCGAAGTTCAGAGAACTGGCTGAAGAAAGTATTGACTAGATTCGTTGACCGTTTGGGCCAAAACCCTGAGAACTAGTTGAAGGAAGCGTTGACCGGATTCGCTAACCATCGGACCAAAATTTAGAGAACTGGTGGGAGTTGAAATGATGCACCATCATGCCACCGGATTCTCAGTCTAAAAGTTGGCCATGTGTCTTCCTGCAGTGAATTTACGATCCTGGTAATTAATATGCTAAAGGATCCGATTCGACTGCACCCGTTCAGGAAGCAACACGTGTCAGCAATGATGGGCGCACGTTTACGAGATGGTTCACCTTCTCCGATGTTCACACTCCTTTAAATGGTCCGTCTATTACTTTTCAAGTTTTTCATGCTTTCCCTTAACTTCCTGAGAATTTTTAAGTGTTTTACTACATTCTCTTTCATTTCTATGGCTCCCTCTGTGATGGAGATTACTTCTATACTTACAGCCAGTGAAGTTAAAGAGCTGTACATAGAGTTTAACATTCCATGAGAGATCGTTCCTGTGATGCCTAGCGGATTTGATAGGGCTTGCTTCCCTCCTAAGGACTGCGTCACTGTATACGAGGCTAACTGAGCAGTGGGCTTCATCTCCCAATCCCTCAGAAACTGCTCGACATCTTCACTGCTCTTCAATGCCTATCGCACGGCTTCATGCTAATGCCATGCGATATCTTTGCTCCCTATGCATCTTGATGCTCCATCGCTCTCAGATGATGATGATCGACGCTATTACGGTGATGTCCCGTTTTACACAGAGTGGGGACTGGATTTTTCCGTCTCCTAGAGACCTTCCAGTCAACGAGGCCATCTATGACTATTGAAGAAGTGGAAGAATCACTTCTTCTTTGTGCAAGTTGTTGAGACGTGGCCCTTATTATGGAACTAGGGTAAGGTTCCAAAAGCTTTCACTGGGATGCCAAAGAAGACAGAGATTGTTGCTGTGGCTAAGTTGTTTGAGCTGGTGAGGAAGAATGCTTCCGAGTTTAGGAGAGACCACTTGGTTTCTCAGGAGGAAGCTAAGAGAGCTCGCTGGGGACCTCCCTCTCCAGTCTAGAAATTTAGAACACCACCGTCGAAGGCCTTACAAAGGAAGAGGAAAGCCGGTGTTGTAGTTGGCAGTGACACCGACATGTCTTCTACTGATGCTGCTCCCACCAGTCCAAAATAGAAGAAGGCCGCAATGGTGGAGCCTTCTTCCTCATCCTCAGGGCAGACTACGTGGCTGTCGAACATCTTAGGGGAATGGAAGACCGCTCAGGAGTCAAGGCGAAGTTGACTTTGGAGCAATATGACACCATGCTGCGTGCCAGAGCCAGTAGCGTCGTAGTCGTATCCTTGCTGCAAGAGGACTTGGCGGCGCAACCTGCGTTGGCGAAGTCAAAGTCGGAAGCCATCAGGGAGGAGCCGGTAGGCAAGTCTCAAGCTTAGTCGAAGGAGCCAGCTTTAGAGCTGCCAGCTGAGCTAATGGAGCCAGCTATGGAGCCGCAAGTTGAGCTGCTTGAGCCCACTTTTGAGCCACAAGCTGAGCTGCATGAGCCAGCTTCATAGCCATCTACGGAGCTGGAGGAGCTATCTATAGGAGCCCTTGCTGAGCCGGCAGAGTTGTTAGAGGAGCTCGCTCAGGAGACTACTGTTCCTAACCCTCCGCCGCCAGGGCCAAGGTCTCGGAGCAGGCTAGTGAGGCCAGAACCCAAAGTCTGGCAAGTTAATCTTCACAACTTTCCTTCTTCTTCTTCTCTCTGTTGCTGACACTTAGCATTCTTGGTTTTTGTAGGAAGAGAAGATAATGGGCGCAATTAATAAAGAGCTACGCCAAAGGGACCTGATGATCTCAGACCATGAGGGGGAGATTGCTTGGTTCGAGGAGGAGGTGGAGCTACTCAATGTGGAGCACTAGGAGGAAACAATTGCTCTTCAATCTATGCTACTTAGTTTGGAAGAGGAGAACGCCAAGCTGAAGGAGGAGAACGCCAGATTGAGAGAGGAAGCTAATCAGGTAGTGAGGCGCACTGACCAACTATCGAAACAAATTTCATCGTTGGAGAACGAGTTGGCCACTTGCATTCGTCCCCATGAGGTTCACAATATGCTGTGGGCACAGGTGTGGCAAGGTGTCAACCTTAGACGACGCATTGCACGGATGGTCAACCCTAACTTTTCTGTTGACGTCCTTGACCTTGTAAACCATTCTGCCATCTGCCGCGAGAACCTTGTGGGGCTGTCTCGGAGTAGTCAGGGGCCACCGCCACCTTCTCCTGGGGGCTTTGCCCCCCCCCCCCCCCCCCGTAGAATTTTTCATACTTTTTCTTGCTTGTAGTTGCTGCACATAATTAATAAAATGATTATTTTACTGATATTATCCGTCTTTGCCTTTGCTGCTTTTTTTTATTTACTCGTCATTGCGCTATCCGGCCAACTTTTCTTGAGTTGTTTGTGACGCTCTCTAATGGAGTTAAGTATTTGAGAAGGCATTAAGCTAAATCCTGATATTAGATCAAGCCTGTTCTACACCCATGAGTAGAGGCTTGGTGGCGCTGCCCAAGTGTGAACTTGGGTGGCCAGCTTTTGGACGGAGCACTTCACCCCTAGGATGTTGATCGTCGTCGCTTGTGCCTTTGTTGTTCTTTTTCTATTGTTTTCCTTTTATGTGCCTTTCGTTGACCGGCTGAGAGTTTCTGCTGCAAATGTTTGACCGTCATAGACTGACTCTTCATAGATGTGACATTTGCAAATGTCACATGCGCCGTTAGGCATTGAAACGACGTGATTTGAAATGACACAACCCTTTGATTCGTGGGTGGCTTTTTAGGCGGGAAACTTGGCTCGTAAAATAGCAATGGTCTTTGCGATTTACTTTATAACAATTTTTCCTTCTTCATGGCTAATGAGAATATGATTGATATTCCTATTCTCCTCAACTAGGGGCCAGACAACATGCCTAGCCCCTCCCATGGGTCCTTCTCTTCAAAGTGGTTGCATTCTGAGAGTTCTCTAGAGCCTTTCTACCCTTCTTGCCTCGATCGCACTTGGCCTTCTCGTCAGATATGCCTTAATTATTTGACTTTAGGGTTTGGTTGCGGCAGTTCGTGCTCCATTTGTTGTCTTTTCTTGGTTTTGCTAGCTTGATGAGGTGCCTTGCGATTTGGCCGAGATCTCACCCTCCGAGGAGGATGACGTGCCTCGAGAGAGGGTGCACACTATCCATCCGGGTCAAGCCTCCAATGCTGGCGTGCGAGGGGATTCGAAGGCACACAAACGGGCTCTAGAGTGGATTGCAGTACTTGAGGGCGAGTTGAGGACGATGCTTCACCTTAAAGAGGTGGCGTCTACGTTGGAGGAGAAGTTCCAGGATGGGATTTGTTATAGCCATAGGATTGCCTCCATGGTGGATCCTCACTTCCTCATCGGGTTTCTGGACTCACGAAACGCCGATGCTTCTCAAAGATTAGAGTTAGTGTGGTATCCCAACGGTCATGGCCAGAGGTCCTGACCTCACTCTCGAGGAGGCTCTTTAGCTTCAAGAAGCAACCACGCTGAGTCATGATATCTCTAGACCCTGGGGGCACTATTAGGATTCTTTTTGCCTTTTCTTCATGTGAGGTGTCATGAGAAATATTATATATGAATACGTTCTTTGTTCGCTATGCAATGTTGTTATATAAACAGGTGGCGCCCAGGTTGCTTGATCTAGTGCCCCATTTTATTATGGAGGCATGTGTTTTCTATTTACACTTTGTTTTCATTTGTCAACCATCGCAAACTGATCATGCTATCTCATTATGTAGGAGGTCCTCATGCGTGCTATTTAAGGCCCATAAGATTTTGACCGCGAACGGGTCACTTGGATGACCAAGATTTAATTCAATCGTTAGTAGGCCGCCTAAATAACGATGGTTTAGTCACGACCATTTATGGGCCACCTGGATGACCAGGGTTCGGTTACGACCGCCTAAGGGCCGCCTGGATAATCAGGGTTTAATTACGATCGCTTATGGTCCGCCTGGATTACTAGGATTTAGTTGTGAGCGGGTGAAAATTTGCCCGACTTAGGGGCAGTCTAGATTGTTTGTACAACCCTACAAATTTACACACATGCACACAAAAAAGAAGAAAATAGAAAGAATAGCATGGTACAAATGAAACAGCACTCTTATTTTATTAACATTAACAAATACATTACAAGCATGCACGTATAACATGGATGACCTACCTGTGTCCTTACTTGAACTAGCGTTTGAAGAGGATCGCATTCCAAATGCGTGGAACCAGCTTACTGTTTTAGGTTCAGAACTTGTATGCTTCGTTCTGCAGAACGGCAAAAAATAAAAAAAGACTTTTTCAATTTGGGAAAAGCTTATTCCAGTTGGTGATCTTACCCGTAACCTCGATACTTCGCAAGACCAAGTCTCCAACTTTAAAGTGCCGTGCTTTTACCTTTTTATTGTAATTGTATGTGACTCGTTGTTGGTAGGCCGTTGTCCACAGTTCGGTAGCGTCGCGGGCTTCCTCTAGCAAGTCTAGGTGTTTTCAAATTTTTTGGAAGTTTCCTTGTGGGTCGAAAGATTTAACCATAAGACTTAAAAGCCCAATCTCAACCAGATAACTGCTTTAGTCTCGTAGCAGAGACTGAAGGGCATCTCACGAGTCTGTTCCTTTAGAGTCATCCGGTAAGACCATAGGACGGAGGACAGTTCGTTGACCCAAGAGCCCCCTGCATCCTCCAACTTGGTCTTCAGACTGTAGAGTAGCATGCGGTTTATGACCTCTACCTGTCTATTAGCTTATAAATACGCTACCGAAGTATGGATCAATCTGATACCTAAATTGGTGCAATACTTGGTGAAACATTTTTCAGATAATTGAGTTCCATTGTCAGTCATTATGATCTCGAGAACGCCAAATCTGCTAATTATGCTCTAGCAAACAAATTCTAAAGCGTTGTGCTCGGTGATCTTAACTAGCGATACAGCTTCTACCCACTTTGTGAAGTAGTCGATACTTCAATGATGAATTTCCTTTGCCCAGTAGCAATGAAAAATGGGCCGATAATATTGAGCCCCCATTACACAAAAGGTCGAGGAGCCTGAAGAGTCCTCAACTCAGCAGGCGGCTAATGGTAAAGATTACCGTGGAGTTGGCAATTTTCACACTTCTTTACGAAGTTGAGAGCGTCTTTCTTCATCATTGGCCAGTAGTATTCCTAGCGCATGATTTTGAACGCTAGGTTTTTACCGTCGATATGCGATCCGCAGATCCCAAGGTGGACTTCACTCAAGGCGTAGTCTGTCTCCTCAAGAGTTAAGCACCGGAGGTACGAAGTGGAATAGCCGCAGTGATATTACTGTCCATCAACTATGGTGTACCAACCGGCTGTCTTCTTAATCCGCCTAGCTTCGTCCGCATTGTCGGGTAGTGCTCTGTCCGTCAGGTATCTCTAGTAAAGTGTCATTCAGCTCTCCGCATCAAAGACCTACATGGCTTCCTGTTTCTTAGTGCTAGGAGTACTCAGGACTTCCTGCATGTCCCTCGAGTACTATTCTGAATTTTTGACCGCCGCTACCCTGACAAGTTGGTCGGCCTTCCAATTCTCAGTTCAAGGAATGTGGATTAGGGTCACATTGTCAAATCTCCAGCTGGCTTCTTTCACCTTGGTCAGCTATTTCACCAAGTGAGGGTTGCATGCCTCGAAACGCCAACTAATCTGGTTGACGATCAACTCAGAGTTGCTGTAAATGGTCAGTCGTCTAGTTGAGCACTCTTTAACTAGTCTTAACCCAGCCAATAGGGCTTTGTACTCAGCAATATTGTTGGTGGCCGGGAAGTCGAATCTAAGGGAGTGTTTCACCTTAAACCTATCAGGGGTCCTCAGAACCACTCTGGCTCCACCACCTGAATCCGTAGACAATTTGTCTATATTGAGGACCCACTTCGGCTAGTCCTGGCACCATTCTGTGTTCTCAGCGGGCAGTTCATCTATAATTAGTGTCGTAGTCTCGACGATGAAATCAATCAGAGCCTACCCTTTGATAGCTGGTCTGGGCCAAATTTCAATATTGAACTCTTCCAATTCGATAGCTAATTTTACCAGCCATCCAGAGATGTTGGGTTTTTAGAATATACTCTTCAGTGACTGGTCGGTCAGAACGACTATGTAATGAGCCTGGAAGTAAGGCCTCAGTTTTCGGGCGGTAAAGACAAGTGTCAAGGCTAACTTCTCTGCACATGGGAAATGCGTCTCGGAGCCAGCCAACGTCTTGCTCATATAGCAAACCGGTCGCTGAGAATCAGAGTCTTGGCGTATGAGGACAGAGTTGAAAGTCACCTCCGACACTACCAGGTAGAGGTATAGCTCCTCTTTGTTCTTGGGTGACGTGAGCAACAACGAACTAATCAGGTACTACTTCAATTCGTTGAAGGCTGCCTGGCATTCTGCAATCCACTGGAATTCGTTTGCTTTTGTCCCCCTAAAAGCTTTAATGAAGGCTAGTACTTGTCCCCTAACTTGGCCAAGAAATGAGACAAGGCCGCCAGTCGTCCGGTTAGCCTTTAGACATTTTTGACACTCCGCAGTGGAGTCATATCCATGAGGGCCTTAATTTTCTCTGGGTTTGCCTCGATCCCTCGTTAGGAGACGATGAAATCCAAGAACTTTCCTGATAATACTCCGAAGACCCACTTATAAGGATTCAGCTTCATTTGATGTGCGCGGAGCACCTTGAAGGACTCAGCCAAATCACTAATATGGTCATTAGTGGTCTTGCTCTCGATGAACATGTCGTCGACGTATACTTCTATATTGCGGCTGATATGCTTTTCAAATATCTTGTTCACGAGCTGCTGGTAAGTGGCACCCGCGTTCTTCAAACCAAAGGGCATCACCTTATAACAGTAAGTATTTTGGTCCGTCATAAATGAGGTGTACTCCTTATCCTTTGTGCTCATCTGAATCTGGTTGTAACCCGAGTACGCATCCATAATGCTCAGTAGCTCATTCCCAGAGGTCGAGTCAACCAACAGGTCAATCATAAGTAAAGGGAAGCTGTCTTTTGGGCAAGCTTTGTTAACGTTGGTGAAGTCAATGCACATTCGCCATTTTCTGTTGCTTTTATTTACCTGGATGACGTTGGAGAGCCAGTCTGGGTATTAGACTTCTCTAATGAAGCCGACATCCAACAACTTCTTTACGTCCTCTTAGATGGCAATCAACTTCTCCACGGAGTGGTTCCTCTACTTTTGCGTGATGAGCTTATGGTCTAGATCAAGGTCCAACTTATGGACCATTACTCCGACCAGACTCCCAGGCATTTCAGCAGGAGTCCACACGAAGACATCAGTGTCTGCCGCAAGAACAAGACCAGCTCGTTACGCAGTATCCCAGTGAGTGTGCTTCCAATCTATACGCACCTCTCTGGGTCCTTCAGATTTAGTGGAATTAGATCGATTGCATCATCAGATTGCGCTTATTGTAGGGTTGCTTCAACTCGATGGTCAGGTTTTCTTGCCACCTTTATGCTGTTACTCGGAGCTATCTGGGACACGTGGTATGTCCACCAAGTGATTTGATCATCCAGTACTTCACCAATACCGCATACTATTGAAAATGTTATCTTGAGGTGCGGTATTGAAGTGACAACTCTGAATGTTGTTAGGCACGGGTGGCCTTGTAGTACGTTGTACACGGCGGGTAGGTTGACGACCAAGAAGGTGAGTAAACCATTCGCTGTTCTTGGGTACATGCCCAGGGTGACTTCCAACGAGATTGTTCCTTAGACGACCACTGGTTCGTTGTCAAGGTCATAGAGTGGGCCTTTGGCAGGTTTCAACTGACTATATTTTAGACCAAATTTAAAAAATGTATCGAGGTAAAGCAAATCATGGAAACTTTCATTATCAATGAAAACTCATTTCAGTAAGCGAGCGCGGATACAACAAGGGGATTTGCATGGGGGAGATTATATGGCTCAATTCATTATCGCTAAAGCTAATGATGTTGTCTTCTGTCGCTGTTTCTTCCACCCAACCTGCTGCTCCTTGTGATCTACTGGGGTCCTGGCTAGCCGGGTTGCAATCATATTGACCACTCTAGCCGTGACCCAGTTCCATGGTTGGAAAGGCTCTGGTTCTTCCCTGCCGGAGGCTCCAAAGCCCTGCCCAGGATTCCTAACGAACCTGGTAAGTTGGCCACTTTAGATAAGCTCCTCGATCTACCGCCGAAGCATCTTGTAGTCTTTCATGGAGTGTCCGGGAGATTGATAGAAATCGCATTACTTGGCTGGATTTCCTCCATCTACTTTCCTAAGTAGTTTTAGCCACTTAAGGAACTTCTCCACATATATTTGCATGAGGACATTGGAGCACGTATCGATCAAAGGAGTCAGGTTGATTGGCCTGTAGACCCTCCATTTTGGTGCTCCAGTCCTGTGCTACTTTCAGTAGGTGTGATCACCGCCGATGTGCTTTTTTTTTTTGGTAAGTAAGTGTGTATTTTGGATTTAATGGAGAAAATGAATTTACAAAAACTATGTAATAACTCCAAATTTTTGACTTGGAGTTAAAACATAAAAGTTAGGGCATACCCCGAGCAGCTAGTACATCATAGGATAAAACAAAAAACCTCTAAGAGGAAAATCTAAAGGATTGGAGATGATCAGAGTCACTTTACATAATCAAAACTAAATGCATCCCAAGAACTCCAGTAGCTGGTTCATCATGCGACACCACGCCCACCTGGCACTCCCGCTGAGGCATTCAACTTCACACAGCATCATGACATGGTAGCTGAACTTCAACAACAGCCCTCCACAGTGCAAGACCGCAAATGGAGCAACAGCTTCGAGCCGGCCAAAGCCATTTCACCGCCGAGGTGCTTCCTCTTTCCCATAGGTAGGAAAGAGCGAGGCTATTCGATCTGCTTGGGATGCTAAACCTCGTTGGCCTCTCTACTGTTTCGTAGGCCCTAGTGATAGATTCCACTTTCCGGAAGGTTTGCAGATTCTTATGCGCCAAGTGTTTGAAGAAGTCCCCATGCGTTAAGGCGGAGATGAAACTGCCAAGCTTCATCTCTTCTGTGAGCCTAGGGACTTTTCTCGCCTCCGCGACAAAGCGATCCAGGAACTTCTTCGAATTCTCTCCCTACTTCTGTTTGATATGGGAGAGATGCCAAGACTACTTCTCTTCTCGGTGGCTGGAGGCGTATTGCGCCAAAAAGAGGTCAAAGAGCTCTCAGAAGCTCCGGATTGAGTTTGATGGGAGACGATGGAACCAGATGCAGGCGTCTCCCTTCAGCGTAAGAGGAAAACAGCGACACATGGTTACATCTTCCAATCCTTGAAGACTCGGATGGATGCGAAAATGATTAAGGTGATCCATTGGATCAGCGCTCCCATTGTAAGAGTTAAGGGTTGGCATCTTAAATTTTGTCGGTATGGGATGGTTCAAGTTCTGTGCCGTGAAGGGAGATCTGTCCAGATCTATGGCGTGTTCGTCATCATTGAGCATACGTTTTAGGATCTTCTCCACCCTCGAGTCTGTGGGGATGGCGCCACCAATTCTTTTGGATTTGAGGTAGGTTCTCAACTCTGTCCTTTCTCGAACATGGTGAGTAGCTGATCGGCTACTGCCACCAGCAGATCTAAGGATCCTGAAGACTCCCTCCTGTGCCTAAGGGGAGACTTCCGTCTGAGAATATCGGGGATTCCTTCATTCTAAACTCTCCTCTAGAGTCCTACTGTCCAAACGTTCTTTGAGCCTTGAACGGCTCTAGGCGTGTGAGACCTTCGGAGCCTGAGTGTTGCCCGACCCCCTGGCCTTCTTGGAAGGTTTCTTTTTCTTCTAGCCTCCTCTCTTGGAGGCCGGAGCAAGGGTTGTTACCGGCGAAGCCCCCTGCTACACATTTTCCTAGCGGATGCAGAGCATTTAGAACATTATGTTCATGTTGCTCATGCTCTCTGCCAAGTTCTGGAAGAATGGTGCTGGCACACCATTGACCATCCCGTTGATCTGATTACCAACAGCGTGGCCTTGATTGAGTGAGGTCATGTCTTCAGCGGGCTTGCTAGCTTGTGCCCTTATATTCACCATTCTGATTGATGGAAAATGATATTGAGAGAGTGAAATTGAGCAAAGTTGCAGAGAAAAGTGGTTGGCTTTTTCTAAGTTACCCACAGATGGCGCCAATGATGTGTCCTGGATTCAATCTTCAAACAGATTTAGATCAAGTCGGTTGTTTGAATCCGGCTCCGTCCACTAAGCTTGGATCCTACACACCACAACAATGAACAAGAGGTTAGGTGACGACGGAAGGTTATCCCACCGTAAACACTCCGACATTCAAATCAGCAAATAATCTTCGAATTAAGAAAGTGAAAGTAGAGAATGTAAGAAAATATAGAGTGTTTGAGATGGGTGAGTACTCTCGTTGAGAGAGGTTTTATTGGCTCGTGAAGAGCGCTGGCTCTAAGAACTGTGTTCGCTAGGAACGTAGTGGAAAAGAGAGAAAGAGAGAGTGCTTGTAGTCTAAAAGCATGTGAGCTTATTGTGGGTGAATGGATGCATGCCCTGAATTGAGAACTCTATGGCCTTTTATAGTCGTTGTGCTGCGATGCCTTGTATAGAAAGGCTTGATTACCGTACTCTGTTCGGCTCGTTGCCTTTTCTAGTGTGAAGCCTTTATGGCAGTAATGGGCGTTGCTTTGATTGCTTTCCTTCTGCGTTCTGCAACCGTTAGAGTTTACTGCAGACAGGAGGAGGATTCTGGCGCTTTCCTTCAGGGATGCATGTTGAATCTGCTAATAACCATTGCCATTGAGATTGCCCTCTATGGAGAGCGCGAAATAAGAGGAGATGATTGTTGTTGGTCATGGACAATCGCGTAGGCCAAATTGGGCTTGGCCCACTTGAGGCCTGGTCTTCACACAGTCAACTGGGCCTGCCGCCGATTAACGTTTCCATTGACCGTCTCGAAAGCAGATCGTCCGTCCTACTCTTGGATTTCTTCTGGCTTACTTAGCCTTTCGTCCCGTCAATGGTGGACATTGACCGTACAGTCGCAAATGGGCCATTACAAATTTGGGTTGTTTCTCCTTCTCAGGCCAACACATTATTGGTGTACCCATCACAGAGTATTAATATATAGAAGATATTATAGACATCCTTTAAACTTGAAGGTAGAACAAATTGATATGCCATCTCTCCAATCTTTTTTAGAATTTTAAAAGGTTTAATAAATCTCAATTTTAAATTTCCTTTAAGCCCAAATTGAGAGATTTTGTTTGATGAAAATATCTTCAAAAACACATGATCACTGACTAAATGCTCATCTTTAACCTCTTAAGGTCCGCATAATTCTTCTATCAGCTCGGAGCAACTTTAATTTGATCTCGGATCAAATGAATATTATCTAATATCTCTTAAATCACTTTTAGTCCCAAGAGTTTTCTATTACCAATTTTCTTCCAATGAATTAAGGAATGCCATTTTCTTCTATTTAGTGCTTTAAAAGAGGCCATGATGATGCTAGCCTGTTAATTTTGGTTGTAGCAAACTTGGTTATTGGTAAGTAATCGTCCCAATTCCATTTTATTTTCAATACTAAAACCCTCAATATATTTTGTAAATTTTGAATCATCTGTTCTGATTATTCATCTATTTAGGGGTAATAAACTGTATTGAATTTCAAGTTAGTATCCAACACCCGATTTAAGCAGAGTAGTTTATATTGATTGGATATGGAACAAAAAGACTATTTTACTAGGTAAGGTATACGAAGACAAAAAGTCTCTTTTACAATGTTGGCAATATTTCCAACGAAACTTACTAAATATCTTTTTCAAGTTCAAGACCTCACTTGTCCACAAATACAATATGTAGCAAGTAGACCGTCCCTAGATCTATATGACTTACTATTCGATTGGAATTGAGTTAGGTTGGAATTTTTAACCCGTCTCATATCATGATTTTAGTTCCAAAAAATCACTAGGATTAGACACACCCGAAACAAAAAAGGAGTTTCATTAATTTTGGGAATATGAATGAGAAAAATTCATATGTTATTCACCTACGAAACTTAATCAAGAAAAATGGGTTTGTTTATTCGAGATTAGATAAATACCGATTGAATCTATTGAAATGTGCTTTTGTTTTCTGTTTTCTGCTCTGCTCTAAATAATCTCCTTGAGTAAACTTATAGGAATAATTTGATTTCAATGAACCAACCGGCCAGTTACAAATAACAAACACTATTGAGGAAATGAAAACTATACAAAGAATTTTTTTTATTAAAATTTTATATCCAAATTCAAATTTGAGTATAGAAATTCTATTCCCCCATTATTCCCTCAAATCAAACATAGGGTTAACTTCTTAATACTAGATATACAAATCTGATCCCGAAGCCTCAAGACTCCACTAGCGCAAACATTAAAATCAACCATAGATTCCCTATACAAATCTTCAGCTACATCCATTAAGAATGGATCGTTGATTTGTATTCATTTAACTTTTTCCCTTATCTCTGGTTATATTTGAAAATACAATAAGATCATTTGTGTACATTTGGAATGCCTCTTGATATTGCACTCCTTTAGACTTTCTAATATCTCCATTTCTTTCATCTTTAAATAAGCCATTAAATTCATCGTCCTATAACTCAAGGCATTCACCACCATGTTAGTCTTCCCCAATTGATAATGAATTTTATAACCATAATCTTTTAAAATATCCAACTACTTTTTTTGTCTCATATTTAATTCTTTTTTAGAGAACAAATACTTTAAACTTTTATAGTTCAAATACGCCAAAAATCTCTCTCTGCATAGATTATGCTTTTAGATTTTTAGTATAAAAACCATCACTGTTAACTCCAAATCTTGTCTTAGGTAAAATTTCTCATGCGATTTCGATCACCTTGTTCCATATGCAATTACCTACCCTCTTATGTTGCATTAGCACACATCCTAATTTATTTTTTGACGCATCGTAATAAACCACAAATCTACCAAATTCTTTTGGAATTGCTACGATTAGGGTGGTTGTTAGGTCTTTCATCTCTTGAAAACTCCTTTCACATTCTTTAATCTAATAAAACTCTACCTTTTTTATGTAAGACAGGTCAATAGGATCACAATCCTCAAGAAAATTTCTATAAGCCTTCGATAATAACTCGTCATCTCAAGAAAATTTCAAAATTCCATCATGATTGTTAGTTGAGTCCGATTCATTACAACTCTTCTTAGAATCAACCAAAATTCCTTCCTTTGAAATCGCAGGCCCAAAAAACATCACTTCTTCATATTAAAATTCACACTTCTTCAACTTTCATATAACATTCTCTCTCGAAGTATTTATAAGGCAAACCTCAAATGTAACTCATGCTCCTTATAACTCTTTGAGTAAACATCCTTAAATATACCTCATACTCATCATAATTCTTCAAGTATATTAAAATATTATCAATAAATACATCATAAACACTTAATTCATCAAATCCATAATATTGTGGGGCTATTAGTTAACTTAACAGGTATTACTAAAAGCTCATAATGGCCATTCCTCATTCAGAAAGCCATCTTCGACAAATCCTCCTTCTTAATTTTCAATTGATGATAACCTAACCACAAATCAATCTTTAGAAACACTTTTATTCCTTGCAATTGATCTAATAAGTCATCTACTCTTAACAATTAGTACTTATTATTTGATGGTTATCTTATTAAACTTTTGACAACTTATATACAATCTCATAGACCCATTCTTCTTATTCACAAACAACATCGATGTGCCCTAAGGTGACACAATGCCATTCTATACAGAGCTTTGGACATTGGTGTCAGCCTAGGCATTATTTCTATCTCATAATCGATCTTCAAATTTAGCAATAACCTACATAGATGTTTTGAAAAATATTTTCAAATTCTCTCACTACAGAGGTTTCTTCAATAGGTATATTATTGCTTACGGTGTTGATGATATAGGCTAGGTATGCTTAACACCTTCCTCTCATCAAGTGACGTGTATGCAAAGTCAAAATCATATAGATTGATTGCTTTTATTTTATTCCTTGAAAATAAAAACGTGTAAAACTTGGAATTACATAATACACCCTCTTATAAAAATAATTCATATTAGTATGGTAATATGTCAACTAATCCATACCTAAAATTATATTAAAATCATATATGTCTAACAAAATTAAATTTACAGCCAATTCAAACTATTCACCTTAGGTATACAATATCGGTTATTAAAGATAATCCCATAAGCATAAATACCATTAATAAAAAATCCATGATTGTAGAAGGTAATAACAAATGACAAAAAATTTCGGATATATAAAGGATTGTGTAGATTCAGAATCTAACAAAATATGTATAAAAATCTTAAAAATTGTAAATTTATCTTTAACTATCGATGCATACGCACCCGCATCTTGGGTTGTCATTGCAAATGCTCTCCCAAAGTGCTTAACTTTCTTACTGTTTGCCTCAAAGAGTAAGTCCAGTATTTGATCATGTGACCAAATTGGCCATAGCAAGTGTGCTCTTGATTGTTTGTAACATAACCTTCCTCCATACATTTTTCCGCAATGTGGGCCCATGAGTTTGATTGCTATGGGCGTAACGTACCTTAGAATTCAACTATTTTATTCTCCTTATCAAAAGATTTAATCCTTTTGTAAGATTCTCCAAATTCCAAGTCCTGACTTCCTCGACTTACTCTCTTCTTCTCAAGGAACTTCTCTCTCTCTCCAATTCTTGCTCATAGAGTAGAACTCAATCTAGTACTCCATACGTTACAAACTTCAAAGTTTGTGGATAGTATCATTTAGCCTTTAAAAACACTTTCCTGCCTTTCTCATCTCATCTATGATGACTTGGAGAGTATAGCGAGTCAATTTAATAAATTTGACGTTATACTCTATCACTGACTGATTTCCTTGCCATTATCAGACAAACTTATCGTCCATTTATTCCCTCAAATTTATAGGAAAGTACTTTCCTATTTGCCTCAAAAAATAAGCTCCACGAAAGTTGCTCGTTCTCTTATATTGAAATCCTCTTTTTCATAGCCCATCAATAGTTTACTTCCTTGTTAAGCTTGTAGGAGGTAAATTTCACCTTTTCTTCCTTTGGACAATTAAACATTTTGAAGACCTTCTCGATCCCTTGGATCTATATCTTCACCTTTATCGAATCTAGGTCACCAAAAATCTTTGACAATTACTTGTGGGTAAAATGATCATCTGTCACCAATGCAACCCCTTGAATGAGTATCATTGGCTCTAAATTTTGCTGTCTTCAAGCCATCATGTCCATCACATCAACCATTCTAACCATAATAGCAAGGTACTCTTCCCAATCAGGGTGTAAACCTAATCCTCCTTGTAGAGCAAACATTTTTCAAACATATTATTATATAATTTAATTAATTTAAATTCTAAAATCAAATAA
>JAODPA010125326.1:0-17534 GCA_025585075.1 Nepenthes mirabilis
CGGCAGGGGACGGTCCAAAGCGGACAATATCGTCAGTGCGGATGCTCCGGGGACGTTACATAACCTGCTCTGACCTACTCGGACCTTCCCCATTGCCTATAAATACGAGAGTTAGGGGTTAGAAAAAGATACTAGAAAATCTGAAAAAAGCAACGAATGAGAAGAAAGAGAAGAAGAATTCTTAGCTAAGTAAAGGAATTCGTAGAGCAGGCAAGTGTACCCATAATTTTGTCCTCGGCTGTTTCTCATCTAAAATGTATTGACATTCCTAGTTATGATTTTTACGTGCTACATTTTATGATAATTAACATCTCATATTTATGAAGGAAATTCATGATCAGCGCATGTGTTATATTTTTACATGTAAAATTCTGTTCTACAGTTCATGCTTGAAATTTGCATAGAAGACTTGCCTTGCTTGTTTAAATTACTGATAATAACCCCGGTCTGCATGTTTAAGATCTTAACCGTTTACATGTTGTCCGTCGTGTGTAAAAGTCAGATTTGCTTGTCTATTTTAAAAGACTTCGGTCATTTGAATCCTAAAACAATTTTGACAGTCAAGTAACTGCAGACCTTAAATGTAGCCGTTTCTGAGATATGATGGTCGAGTAGCTGTGTGACGTATCGTATTATTAACCGAAAATTCAATAGAGTTCTAACTGTAATACGGATATTGTCCGAATACAAAACCTGTAATTTTCCTGCGATACACACAAAATTTTCACAAAAATACCAACACAGGATCTAAATTCATATTCCACAACACATAGACTACGTCAACAACACACAACATCTGGACTCCTAGTTGGAACAGGGAGACGCCACTAAGCCTTTGAGCCTCCTACAAAAACCTACGGAAGCAACTAAAGATCCACAACATCATAATCTAATTGAACATCTCATTGTCACTAGAATACAGACAAAAGACATCATAATATATACAATCTTCCCGTTTCCAAAAGAATTATCAACTAAGCCAAAAATACAAAATGCAATTCTCCAATGCATAATTAAAACATCATCTCCATGCCTAAGCTAGGTGTTGACTCCTCTACTCCTTGTCCAGTAGGAACTTGTGCTGATTATCTGAGGGGGTAATAAACAGTAAGGTGTGAGCTAAAGCTCAGTAAGGCACAACATAACGAGATACATGAGATATTTCAATTCCAAGACATATTAATGCATGTAGGAAGGAAAAAGAGGTATACAAAAGAACGTGCATTAAGAGTACAAATATGCTTTCGTGAATGTTTTTCAGTTCCTTGTTCCTTTTATTAACTTTTCATATTTTATTTGAGACTTATTTCGTTTGGGGATCAAGGTCACTAGGCCTCACAACAAAGGAGCGGATTATTGTAGCCTGGATTGTGTTTGCTCCTACACAATTCAAAGCCATATCTTCCTACTCAAGACCCAGAAGTGGGCCGTCTATATAATCATCCCTATAGACGGGGCCAATCAGCCGCAAGCGGTTCCAGAACAAACTATGACCTTCCGTTATAACATACTAAGGCATGCCAAGGAACATCACAAGTTACATAACACGGCCAGGATACACGGTCAAAATAATCCTTGAGTTTCTACTGTAATATTCATAGTATGTCAAAGTTTATTATCCATAATCTCTGGTCCAAATTTTTAGTTCCTTATTTCATTAGAAAATTCTATCCTTAAGCACAATTTTCTTCGTTCCCACTCTACCACGAAACGTTTTTTAAGCCAGACAGTACATAAATCCATCACTTTATTATAGAATTTTCCTCATCCATAGATTTCCATTCATAAACAAATTTTCATATTCTTCATGAGCTTAGATCCACACGTGTTCATATTTTCATGCATAACTTATTTGGAGCATCAAAGGGTTATTAATTCCTTGCCATACCAAGCCATTTACGATTTGTAGAGCATTCAGTTGTTAAATTTTCTCACAACAGTTCATATCTTGATTCCAGAACTTACAAAATGAACATGTTCATAAATGATGAAATCAAATGCAATCCAAACACATTTGTAAGTCAAGGTTCGATGTTTTAATTCCAAATTTATGCATAAGTTTCGTAGGAAAGTCGGTCAGAAGGCAAACTCGCGGATTAGGGTTTCGATGTGCAAAAACCACACCGAATGCGATTATTTGATCACCAAAATGATGGTATTTCATGCTCAAGTCATGGGTATCAATTACCTAGGAACAAAACATGCATATAATCCAAAATAAGCGGTGAAAATTGTCCGGATGCGGGTTAGGGTTTTGGGGTACGAAAACTGTTCAAAATCTTGCTCAACGGACATGAAAACGAAGTATGCTTATACTTGGGACATGGGTAATAAAAAATACAAGTTTATTCGGATATCAGAACAATGATATCTAGAGAGAACGAGATAAAAGTGTGACAAAAATAAAAAAATGAGTATGAGTACATTTGCCTTAACCAATCTATCACCTTTGTAACTAGCACTAGCTCAAAAACGGACCCAGGAGCCTAAGATCTCCTTCATCTCTCTTCTCCTCGTGGTCTCTCTCTCTCTTCGTTCTTCTGGTCGAAGGGGAAAATGAAAGAAAAAGTGGTCTCGGCGCTATTTAATTCCAGGCGGGCGCTTAAGCGCTAGTCGGGAGCGCGGTGAGCATGCCAGCTCTGGAAATGGTGTCGCCCCAGGCGCTGGAGTTTTGCTTTTGGGCATCGTGGTGCCGCCTCGAATGCCCAGTAGGCCCACTTCGCCCAATCCTCTCCCGGTCCCGAAACTAAAATTTTCCATATGAATTAGGTCCAGTCTTAATTATATTGACTTAATTGTCCTTTAATTATTATATTCGAATATCCGGAACCTCACCACTCTCCTCCACTTAGAAAATTTCGTCCTTGAAATTAATGGGTCCTAAAGTTATTACATACCTCAAAACAAGTGGGGATATTTCACCCGGATCTCGTCTTCTTTCTCCTAAGTAGCCTGCTTTAGAGCGTGATTTCTCTATAAAACTTTGACTAAATGAATTATCTTCATCCAGAGCACTGGTCTCTTCGATCCAAAATTTGCACGAGCTCCTCGATGTAGGACAGATCCTCACCGATTGATAAAGGCACGTAGTCGATGACGTGAGTAGTATCATAGACATATTTCTCGAGCATAGACATGTGGAAATCATCGTGTACTTCTCCCAAGGAGGGTGCAAGGCCAAATGATAGGCCAACTCTCCCACTTTCACAAAAATCTCAAACGGGCCAATAAACCTCGGCTTCAATTTTCCCTTGAGCCCAAATCTAGATATGCCCTCCAACGGCGATATCTTCAAGAAGACAGAGTCACCTACTTCAAACTTCAGCTCTAGTCTCCTCCGATCAATATAGCTTTTCTGCCGGCTTTGGGCCACCTTCATTTTTTCATGGATCAGCCTGATCTTGTTAGACGTCTCCATAACAATCTCCAGCCCCATGAGCCATCTATCGTTGGTCTCTTCCCAGTGGATCAGAAAATGACACTTCCTCCCGTACAATACTTCAAAGGGGGCCATCCCAATACTCGCCTGGAAGTTGTAATTATATGCGAACTCTACCAAGGCTAAGCGATCATCCCAATTGCCTTTCAGCTCCAAAACCATGGTCCTTAACATGTCTTCTAAATTCTGGATGGTTCGCTCAGATTGTCCGTCCGTCTACTGGTGATAAGCCGTACTGAACTTTAAATCCGTCCCCAACTCACGATGCAGATTTTCCCAAAATTTTGAAACAAATCTCGAATCTCAATCTGATACAATCGAGGCTAAAATCCCATGCAATCTCACCACCTCATTAATATACATTCGGGCTAATCTATCCCTTGAATAAGCCATCCGAATAGCTAAAAAGTGCACCGATTTCATGAGTCGATCGACAATCACCCAAACGGCGTCATAATTCCTAGGCGTCCTTGGCAAATCCAACACAAAATCCATGGATATATCTTCCCACTTTCAATTAGGGATAGGTAAAGGCTGCAAAAGACCGGATGGCTTTCTACGCTAGGCCTTCAACTGTTGGCAGACCAAGCATCTCCCCACGAAGGCCACAATCTCTCTTTTCATGTTCTTCCACCAAAATATCTTCCTTAGGTCTTGGTACATCTTGTTAATCCCCGGGTGGATCGTGTACTCGGACCGGTGAGCCTCTTTCATAATCTAATCCTTCAAATCCCCGACATTAGGCACACAAATTCGCTCTCGAAATCTCAAGACTTTGTCGGCTTGGGCACTAAAATCAATTCTGGAGTCCTGGTTCAGATTCCTAGCCACTTTGGCTAAAAATGAGTCGTTCATCTGCTCTTCCTTGATCTGCTTCAAGATCTCCAGCTTAACACTGAAGTGTGACAAAATCATTCAATTTCCTTGAGCATATCTCTGAATGTTGCAATGCTTCATGCACTCCAACATCTCTATCTCCTTAATCCTCAAATGAGCAGCAAAACATGATTGGCGGCTTAAAGCGTCCGCCACTACATTCCCTTACTCGGCTGATATTGGATTTCATAATCAAAGTCCTTTAGATAATCCATCAATCTCATTTGCCTCATGTTTAACTCTTTCTGGGAAAAGAGATATTTGAGGCTTTCGTGGTCTGAATACTCCAAGAACTTCTTACCATATAAATAATGCCTTCAAATTTTTAAAGCAAAGATTACCGCTGTAAGTTCCAAATCGTGCGTCGGGTAGTTCTTCTTATGGATCTTCATCTGCCTCGATTCATAAGCTATCACCTTACCATACTACATCAAAACAGATTCCAAACCCATTCTACTTGCATCGCAACAAACTTCAAACCCTCTAAAGCCTTCTAGAATGGTCAAGATCGGGGTAGATGTCGATCGGTCCTTTAGCTCTTGGAAGCTTTGCTCACAATCGTCCATCCAGAGAAATTTAACGTCTTTCTTCGTCAAGCGGGTCAATAGCATGGAGATCCTGGAGAAATTTTCCTTGAACCTCTGATAGTAATTCGCTATCCCAAGGAAACTCTGAACCTCGGTTATTGATGATAGTTGGCTGCAATTAACAACCGCTTCAATCTTCTTCGAATCTACAAAATGCCTCCATTTGATATAATGTGACCCAAAAAGGTAACTTCCTCTAGCCAAAACTCATACTTCTCAACTTGGCATATAATTTCTCCTCCCGAAGTGTCTAAAGTGCAATCCTTAAATGTGTGGCATGCTCATCATAACTCTTCGAATAGATCAATATATCATCAATGAACACTACCACAAACTTGTCCAGGAAAGGTCAAAAGACCCGATTTATTAAGTCCATAAAAGCGGCCGGGGCATTCAACAACCCAAAAGGTATAACCAGAAATTCAGAATGCCCATATTTCATCCAAAAGGCCATCTTTGCTATGTCCTCCTTCCTTATTCGTAACTGGTGGTACCCCGAGCGAAGATTAGTCTTTGAAAATACTTGTGCTCCTTACAGCTAATCAAATAGGTCATCGATCTTTGGCAGATGATACTTGTTCTTGATGGTGATCTTGTTAAGCTCCCGATAATTAATACATAGTTGTAACGATCCGTCCTTCTTCTTGACAAATAATACCGGCGCACCCAAAGGAGATACACTCAACCGAATGAATCCCTTGTCTAAAAGCTCTTACAACTGTTGTTTCAATTCTTTTAGTTCGGCAGGCACCATCCTATATGGTGCCTTTGAAATAGGTGCCGAGCCTAGTACTATCTTAATTTCAAATTCAATTTCCCGATTGGGTGGCAACCCAGGTAATTCTTTGGGAAACACATCTTCGAACACACAAACCATCAGAATATCCATGGCCAGCATGCTATGACTTCCAATGGTACAGGCATAAACCAAAGAGGCTTGACATCCAAAATCCATCAAGTGACAAGCGTGGAAGGTTGAAATAAAACACAGTGACTCCTTCTGAACGCGTTGGAAAAAGAGCGAATCACATCCCAGAATAGTGAAGTAAACTTGCTTATGAAAGCAATCCACACTGGCGTGATAACTTTCCAGCCAGTCAATGCCCAAGATTACATCAAAATCGAGCATCTCGAGCAAAATCAAATCCGCCATCAACTACAGCCCTTGGATCCAAACTTCACATCTCGGATATAGGATATCTGTAACCATCGGCATTCCTGAGGGTGTGGAAACAACTAGAACGTGGTCCAAGATCCTTGGAGGGGACATCAAGGTACATGCAAAACTTGGAGATACAAAAGAATGGGTCAAGCCCGAATCCAAAAAAACATGTGCAGGGGTACTAAAGATGGTGATAGTACTTTCTACCACATTTGGGTACGCCTTCACATCCCGAACCGTAACCGCAAAAGCCTTCCTGGGTACGATTGGCTTCTTCTCCACTGGTCTCTTCGGAATAGGCCAATCTTTAATCATATGATCGGTTTTGCTATGATTAAAACACGCTTCCATCTGCTTGTAACAGGGCTTTCCTAAGTAGACCTTCCCGCAATAATCACAAACACCTTCAGTTGTCGGCAAACTTGGTGCTGCTATTGCTAGAGCTTCCTTCCTCTTCCCTTTGTCATCAGGCTTCACCCTTCTCGAAGGCCCTCCAAATCCTGAACTTTGACGAACGGCCAAACTTTCTCGATTTGTAGACCTCTTCGCAAAGTACTTCTACTGCTCATACTCTCTTTCAAAGATGAGGGCCTGATCCAATATTTCTCCATACTCACACAACTTGTGCGTAACAAACTGCCTCCTGATATCATCTCTCAACCCAGACTAAAACTTTCTGGTTTTTCTGACCGGATCATCTACCACGTGTGGGAGGTACCAGGACAATTCCATGAACTTGGCTGCACACTCGGCCATGGTCAGATTCCGTTGCTGAAGCTGTGCAAATTCATTTTCCTTCTGTTTTCTCAAGCTAGTCAAAAAATACTGCTAAAAAAATTCTCCTTTGAACATTTTCCATGTAATCTTATCTTGGGGGATTCCCATAGCTCCTTTCTACGCTGCCCACCAATGGTCGGCCTCACCCTTTAATTTATATGCGGCAAAAATCACTTTGTCATCCTCTGGGTAACGAATAACAGCAAAGATTTTCTCAAGTCTCCTGATCCATGCCTCTGCTTTGACCGAGTCTGGATCTCTTGAGAACTCTGGCGCCCTTTTGCTATTAGACCGATCGTACACCGTAGCACCTGAATTTGCTGGAGCCGGGGCAGGAGCTGGCGCCGGAACCAGGGCTGGCACAGGCTGGTGATGACTTTAAGCAATCATCTCCATGACCTCGTCCTCCTGATTAGGACGAGGACAGGCTCTAGAACCTCTCCCCCGAACAGACATCTCGAACCCCTATCATGATGCATTAACAATAGGATTAGATTTCTCCACAAAATTTAAACAAACTACTTAAATAGGGAGTTCAATCTATACTTCGGATCTAATCAAATTAACCTGGCCTCAACTACGGTCATTTAGTTCAAACCCTAGGGCATCTCCTGAACCAACCTTCCTCTGATACCGACTATAACGTACCGTATTACCAACTAAAACTCCGGTAGAGTTTTGGTTGTAATACAAATATCGACCTAATACAAAACCTATAATTTTCCTATGATACACACAAAATTTCCACAAAAATACTAGCACAGGATCCAAATCCATATTCCACAACACATAGACTACATCAACAACATACAACATCCAAACTCCTGGTTGGAATAGGGAGATGCCATTAAACCTCAGAGCCTCCTTCAAAAACCTATGGAAGCAACTAAAGATCCATAACATGCAATTATCAACTAAGCCAAAAATACAAAATGCAATTCTCCAATGCATAATTAAAACATCATCTCCATGCCTAAGCTAGGCGCTGAGTCATCTACTCCTTCTCGTCTGGTAAGAACTCATACGGATCATCTGAGGGGGGTAATAAACAGCAAGGTGTGAGCTAAATTTCAGTATGGCACAATATAACAAGATGCATGAGAGATTTCAATTCCAAGACATATTAATGCATGTAGGAAGGAAAAAGATGCATATAAGAGAACATGCATCAAGAGTACAAATATGCTTTCGTGAATGTTTTTCAATTCCTTGTTCCTTTTCTTAACTTTTCATATTTTGTTTGAGACTTATTTCATTTGGGGACCAAGGTTAGTAAACCTAACTAACAAGAGAAGCGGACGGTTGTAGCCTAGATATTGTTTTCTCCTACACATTCAAAGTCATCTCCTCTTACTCAAGACCCAAAGGCGGGCAGTCTACATAATCATCCCTATAAACGGGGTCAATCAGCCACGGCGGCCCATTCGTAAGCGGTTTCAGAACAGACTATGACCTTTTGTTATAACATATTAAGGCATGCCAAAGAATATTACCTGTTATATAATACAGCTAGGATTTGTGTTCAGAGTAATCCTTGAGTTTTCACTATAATATTCCTAACATGTCAGAGTTTGTTATCCATAATCTTTGGTTCAAGTACTTAGTTCCTGATTTCATTAGGAAATTATGTTTTTAAGTACAATTTCTATCGTTCCCACTCTACTGGGGAACATTTCTTAAGCCAAACAGTTCAAAAGTCCATCACTTTATTACAAAATTTTCATCATCCATAGATTTTCGTTCGTAAATAAATTTTCATATTCTTCGTGAGTTTAGATCCTCACGTGTTAATAATTTCAAACATAACTTATTTGGAGCATCAAAGGGTTATTAATTCCTTGCCATATCAAGCCATTTATGATTCGTAGGGCATCCGGTTGTCAAATTTTCTCACAACAATTCGTATCTTGGTTCCAGAACTTACAAAATTAACATATTCATAAATTATGATATCAAATGCAAGCCAAACACATTCGTATGTCAGGGGTTCAATGTTTAAATTCCAATTTTATGCATAAGTTTTGCGGGAAAGTCGGTTGGAAGGCAAACTCGCAGGTTAGGGTTTTGGGGTGTGAAAACCACACCAAACGTGATTATTTGATCACCAAAATGATGGTATTTCGTGCTCAAGTCATGGTATTAATTACCTAGGTACAAAACATGCATATAACCCAAAATAAGTAGTGAAAATTGTCTGGACGTGGGTTAGGATTTCGGGGTATGAAAACTGTTCAAAATCTTGCTCAACGGACATGAAAACGAGGAATGTTCATACTTGGGATATGGGTAATATAAAATACTAGTTTATTCAGGCATCAGAACAAGGATATCCAAAGAGAACGAGATAAAAGTACGAGAAAAATGAGAAAAAATGGTATGAGTACATTTGTCTCGATCCAATCTACCACATTTGTAACTAGCACTAGCTCAAAAACAGACCCAGGAGCCTCGGATCTCCTTCCTCTCTCTTCTACTCGCGGTCTCTTTCTCTCTTCGTTCTGCTGGTTGAAGGGAAAAATGAAAGAAAAAGCACTCATGGCGCTATTTAATTCCAAGTCAGTGCTCGAGCGTCAGCGCGCGCACCAACTCTAGAAACGGCACCGCCCTGGGCGCTGGCGTTCTGCTTTTGGATGCTGCAGTGCCCCCTTGGGAGCCTGGCGGGCCCACTTTACCTAATCTCCTCTTGGTCCCGAAATTAAACTTTTTTATATAAATTTGGTCCAATCTTAATTATATTGACTTAATTATTCTTTAATTATTATATTTGAGTATCCGGAACCTCACAAGCTATAGACCTTAAATGTAACCGTTTCTGAAATATAATAGTCGGGTAGTTGCTGACCTTAAATGTAACCATTTTTGAGATATGATGGTCATATAATTGCATACCTTAAATGTAGCCAGTTTTAAAGAAAGATTTGATTTCGGATTTGAATACATTTTGAAAAATCAGATATCATGAAAATGTATTGTTCCATGTTTTATGCCCCTGTATGCAAAAATGCTTTTATTCCATTACTTTAAATTCTTTCGCAACTATATTTATGCATGTTTTCGTTTAACTGTACCTTGCTGAGTTATCGCTTACTCCTTGCTGTTTTCTCACCATTAGATGACCAAAAATTTATAGCAGACAAGAAAAAGTGAAATCAGACGGTCTAACTAAGCAGGAAGGCCGATCGAGATTTGTGTAGCAGTGCATGACAGTCCTTGATGTATTTTTGGGTTATTTTGAAGATTATGTAAAATGTTTCTACTATGTAAATAAAAGAATATTTAAGTGCTTCCACTGAATTCTTATGGTTTATGTGATTTTGGGTTCCCTAGTGGCATCTCGTGCATCGTTGGCCGACTAGCCTACTACCTTGGACGGCCAAGTTATGACCGACCTTGTTAAGACCGACTTGTAGACCGACCAATTTCGATCCTGTGTAAGCATTTAAAAGAAAATTTTAAAAGTCTTCCCATTTATACGTGCTTTGTATCGAATTGGTTATCCGACCGAGTGTACTTTGACAAAAAACGTTATATAATTAACGGTCCATTCCGTCCCACACATGGAGTCTTCTCTTATCCTCTCTTAATGATGTCTTTTTTGTGTATTCCTTAAACGTGTGTATTGCCTTGATAATTCATGAGTGGGTAAAGGATGCTATCGAGAACAGTACAGTATCAAGGAGTATAAAATATGGGGAATCATGGTGTAGTCTATGCTTATTTAATATCTAATTCATGTCATGATGGATCAAGCTATAATTATTAGAAAGATGCTCATAATTATATAACCATTATATAGTGTAGTATCTAGTGATATCACGATAAGTGATACCAAGTATTGACATGCATGAACATTGACTTCTATGCCCAGAATGCGTGAAGGAAATTTGAGTGAGTAATTCCTATTCCCTGATTGGATGAAAGGGATTATTAGGATGGATGTTGATTTCTATACCTAGAATAGCTGAAAGAAATATGAGTAAGTAATTCCTATGCCTAAATTGGGTAAAGAGAATTGTTGGAATGATTTTTGATTTGTATACTAGGATTGGGTGAGGAAAATTTGAAGGAGCAATTCCTATACTTAGATTGATGGAAGGGAATTATATTGCATGTAAAAGTTGCTAATGTCAACTATCTCGTATTATGGACCCAGTCGCCGTGGGTGAAAATATATAACCTTTGATTCACAGTGATAAAATAAGATCAGAAAAACTATTCATAATATTACATGAAGTAGTGATCTCCACTAAGATGGGTTCGATAAAACTGATAATGTAACGGCCCAGATTCTAGAACATAGGAAATTTCAGTTATCAATTCTTATAATCCGGTGTAATAAAAAAAGTAAATCGGCCTTAAGATAAAATCAAGTTCGGCCCTTGCATAAGGAAAAGAAGTCTAGATTTCCTTGATGAAAATCGAAGCCAGCCATGAACATGTTTTGAAACCGGGTTTTGTTCCATTAAGGGCCGGAGTACATTATAAGGCCACAGTGGTCTTAAAGGACGGAGTGGCTTTGTGTATTGGAGGCCGAAATAGATTATGGGAAAGCCGGAGTTGATAATCCGGTCAACAGGTGTTGATTGGAAATCATGTAGAGGTAATTGAATGTGTTTACATGAGAAAGCTAAATCCTGTTAAGTTCAATGAATTAGGAATTAATTAAGAAATCTAAATCCCGTTAAGTTCAATCAACTAGGAATTAATGAACTCCTTGGAAATGTAAAACCATAAATTATCTAATTAATAAGGAAACTTTTAGAAAATATAGAAGCCATAAATAAGAAACATTCCCCCTTGGATTGCCAATAATTAGATAATAAAATATTCTCCCTGAATTGCCAATCATTAATAATAGTCATCAGACCTAAGGCCTATAAATAAAAACCGGAGGAGTAAGAAAAAGGTATGCAATAGAATTTCTAGTAAATGGAGGCCAAAAGATCAATACAATGTAGAAAAAACCCTAAGTAAGAGTAAATATCAAGGCAAAGTAGAAGAAACCCAGGCAAGATACCCACCCCTGTTTTTAAAGTTCATGATTAAGCATGCTTGCTACGTAAGTATATATATATGGTATTCTTATGAAATTATGTATGTATGAAGTTTATTCTGTTCTTGTGATTTATCATTTTTAATCGCATGTTTAAAAGAAACTTTGTTATTCATGATGATCGGTTTTGTTCTGCTTGGAAATATGATTATTTGTCAATTGATATGAACTTTGACAATTGCATGTTTAAAGAAAAGAGCTCCGCCCTTTTGAAGAAAAAGTACTCTGCCCTTTTTAAGAAAAAGAGCTCCGCCCTTTTGAAGAAAAAGTATTCCGTCCGTTTAAGAAAAAGAGCTCCGCCCTTTTGAAGAGAACTCCACCTTGTGAAAAAAGCTCCGCCCTTTTGAAAAAAAGTACTCCGCCGTTTAAGAAAAAGAACTCTGCCTTTTGAAAAGAGCTCCGCCCTTTTGAAGAAAAAGTACTCCGCCCATTTAAGAAAAAGAGATCCACTCTTTTTAAAAGAAGAATTCCGCCTTTTTGAAAAGCACTCCGTTCATTTGAGAAAAGGACTTCGTCTTCTTGAGAAAAGAGCTCCGGAATTTTGAAAGAACTCCGGCTTTTGAACTTTGGATTTAAAGACCTCCGGTTTTAAGGAAAATGGACTCTGGCTTTTAAGAAAAACAACTTCGGCTTTAAGATGATTAAAGGAAAAGTTATACGGACTTCAATTGATGAAATTAAGAACAAGGCTAATGTATATAATCCGGACAGCATGTGAAACTCTATGACTTCCGACTTTTGAACTATGGCCATTAAAAGATATGAACTAAGAACCAAGTCTCCATTAAACTTACTGTTAAAGATGGATAAAAGATATTGGAGTGATACTCGATGATTGCCTCCTGGACCACGGGAGGAAACTTTTGGTGGTATAAGACTTTTAGACTACGGCCCCATATGCCGGGTTAAAGGCATTACCTCCCGCCTCGGGGAGTATAATGAGAGAATACGGCTTTAGGTTGTGGGATTACACACAACCCGTCCTCGATGTTATCTGCTCCCGTCCGGTCCCTAAAAATGATAAGAATTTTCAATGGTTTTTATGAATTTTCAGAAGACAAGATAGTAAGAAAAAGAATAAGAAAATTCTGAATTAAAGAAGAAATAATATGATGATTTTCGTATGCTAAGGTATGTTATGAAACTCTATTTTGATCCGCTTATATATATATATGTTTATATTTTCTGCATGTGAGTATCTTGCTAGGTTTTGTTGCTCATTCTTGTTATTTTCAGATGAAGAAAGGCTTATGGAGGACGAAGTCGAGTAAGGCCCTATGAAGTAGCTAAACGATATAAATGATCGGAGTGGATCTATGAAGAGCTTAATTTATTTTTCTTTTTATGTTTTGAGAAGACTTGTAAAATGATTCCGCTGTTTAAAACTCTATGGATGTTATTAGTATGTTTCCGTGATTTCTTTTTGCTTAATGTTATTGAAAGGTTTAGTAAGCATCTCAGACTTTCAAATCCGACTAACTTTAATGTTGGCCGGCCTGGTGTGAAATAAAAATCGGAAAGCCAGCTCATACAGTTCGGCCTCAGTCACAGTATCCTGTGTAAGAAAGAAAAGTAAAATTTTTATATCCATTAATATTAATTATCTTTTTAAGACTTGATGGCGACTTTATGCGTGGAATTAAGTCCGATCCGTCACAGAAAATTTCGTTGATATTTGGATTCTGATGAACCTTAGTTATATTCATGATATTTTGGGTTTGGAGTAATCCTTAGTTGTTAATTCTTATCATAATCATGAGTAATCTTTATATAGTGTCATGGGGTATTGGATAGCATATATTTGTCTTATGAGATTGATGTCGCTCTTGTTGTCTTTATTTTACAATTCAAGATACTTACTATCTTATTGATATTATTATTTACTGAGTTTTTGGTCTCTCTTTACGTTTTATTAGCTCCAAAGTAGTACAAGTCTGCAAATATACGATGCCAGACTCAATTGTTTAATTTAGAGAGTTTGTTGAGGATTTATTTTTTTATCATGATAGTAGAGGCACTTTGTATTATTTTGAATATTTATAATTTAGTTAGTTTGAGGTGTTATTTAATTATGTGTATTTTTTCATGATAATACGTTATTATTAAGAAATGAATTGATTATATAAATTAATTTATTTAGTAGAAATTAAATGTTGGGCCGAATGTGCTTAAAACTTGAGGTTACGTAGGCTTTGGACTTAATTATATTATGTGGACCGAAGTTTAGTAAACTTTTATGATGATATAAATTAGTCAAAATTCTTACAATGATTGCTACCAAATACTTAAGATAACTCCAGAAGATCAATTTTTCATTGATAGAAAGAAAGATTTTATAATTTTTTTTTGTTAACTAACTTTTCTTAATTAGAGAGATTTTAGGGAGCTCATAATTTAAAATTTACATCATATAAATGTGAATAATTCAATTAAATTAGTTGAAATTAATTTTCGGGAATAACTTGATTATTTTGGCCGATAAAGACAAGTTGTAATGGTTAATTTTGGACAAATAAGGGTCAAAGATTAATTAAACTAATTTGGTTAGGTGGTTAACTATTCATCTTGTAGTTAATTAAGTTGGTTATTTAGCCTTAAGTAATTAGCTAAATTGAAGATTTATTTTGGCAATCACTTCCCTCTTATCTCGAGGCCTGGGGAGAGTTTTGACCAACTTCTTCCTTAGCCCCATCTTTTTATTTAATCCATGTAGTCTTTCATTTTCTACCTTTGTTCATTTGATCCAAGAAAAGTGAGAACTGCCAATGGAAGATGATCCATAAAGAAGGTGATCCATACAAAGAAACAGAGCTTTCATCCTTTAAGGCAGGCATACATGTGAGTTTCTTTATTCTTTTACAAATTTGAGACATTCAACTAACAATCAACAAGCAATCTAATACTCTTATACCACTTGTTGAACTTGAGACACCACCAAGCTTCTTCATCAAGTCGAGAACAAATCTTTACGAGAATAAAAATTGAGCCTATTAGTTGAATCCACGAGGAGATGAAGTGGCAATCAACATAATTATAACACAATTACAATAAAGAGTAAAAATCAAGACATACAAATTTATCTGAAACCTCCTATAAATAGAAAGGGTAAAACTATGGGACCTTAAACCCTTATAAAAATCTATTAAGATTGTAAGAATGGTTATACAAACTGTCAAAATATTTCCTTGATTTCATCACAATGTTGGTAATCCAAGAAAAATAAAACAATAGATGAGAATTAAACGATAAACCACCAATAAAATATTTAAAATAACAGATAGAACAACATAATCAAATATGATAAAAGTCAGAATAATATTTTGAGCTCAAACGATTGCCGATAATCTTCTTCTCCATCTTCTCTCTCTATTTTTCTTAAACTATCACTGAAAATGTGTTCCAAAATCTCACAATGAAATACCCTAAAAATGCACATGGCCTTTTATAACAGTGCACATATGCTCATTAGGCGCACAAAAGTACCACATGCCATGCACATGCCCCTTAGGCATGCACGTGTGGCACCTTTTTAGTTATTAGCACACGAGCACACCCTAGTCATATACTAGTAGTGTCTTTTCTGTCTGCAAGGATAACTTTTGCTTGAATGATCTTGTACGAACCTCAACTAAATAGTATTGTTTAAGTGAGTTTCATATTAATACTGTACGATCCTACCTGATAGCTCCGAAAAGCAAAAAAAATTATATGTACAATTAATATGAAACTCAAAAGAGGGTGACCCAATATAACATTTTGTTTTTCAAAATTTTATTCCTTTAGGAATATATAAATTCCCACACCACAAAGATATATGTGATCTCAAATGTAACAAAGAGAGGTAAATTTAGACATTCTAAATAGAAACTAAAAGAGAGACCCCCAGCCAACAGGACAGGTACCCCACACGTAATTCCATCCCTTATAGAAGGGTGGAGGACTTAAAATATTGTATGTAATTATTGGTTATGAAAGAAGTGGGTGTCTTCTAACTTAATTCATCAACCAATACAAAAACAAGAGAAAACCTTTGTGCAAAAAGTAAATACAATTGTGATAGATCATTTCAAAAAAAAAAAAAAAGGACTCTTGAAGCTCTACTCCCTACCAATATGTATAATTAGGAGGGTACTAATTAATTATGGTGAAGAAACTCAATGGCTTTCAACAACGTAGTTCTAAACCTGCTCACATCCAACCTTACATTTTGTCCATCCAGGTAAACCGCCTTAAATGCATCCCACCCTTTCTTAAATGAAGATGGCTCTCTTAGTGCTGGATGGTCACTTGGGTATTTCTCAGTAAGTGAGCTCTCGTTTGCACTTATCTTATACTCCAAGTACCTCAACTTCATGTCCTTTGCAGGCAGCTCAAAGTCATACTTGGATAGGCCCTCAAGCCCCAGCGGCACGACCTGGATTAGAACTGCCTTTTCAGGGAGGAAAACACTGTTTGCTAACCCAGCACCATGCACTCCCATCATCACATCGAAAGAATTCACCATCCTCGCAAACTTTCCCAATTCTCCCCGTGCATCGGCAACCACCACATCGTAGCCCACTCTTCTGGCCTCTGCTGCTAGCTCGTCTTCGTTCATGAGGGCCCGTGACTTCTTTCTCGAGATAATTAGTAGCCGAGGCTTTCTTTTATGCCTATCTCTTAAGCTAATGGCAGTGTTCCTTTTCAACGAGTATGCGCTCCTTAAAAACTGTGTGAAGTTTCTCATGGAGTACGAGTCCCTGTTTGGAAAAGATCTCGAAGGATCGATGCTCAACTCTTTGTGGGCCTTTAGTCCCACGATCATGCTCGGGAAACAATGGATTTCTCGGTCTTGATCGATGTTGATAATGTCATACTTAGACAATGCTTTTAGCAAGACACTGTATTTTGCAAGCCAATATGGCTTTATGTTTGCTATGAGAAACTCAACATTTCCTTTGTACTGGCGTGCAGTTATGTAGAGAGGAATTATGACGTCTGTGAAGTCATGGAAGTGGTTTCCTGCATACCCACCGATTGAAAAAACAACGCCAGCTGCGGTGTGATTCTTGGTGCAACGGGCAATTGATTGTTTGCCAGAGGGTGCTGACGATTTTAATGAGAACTCACGGATTTTTGACATTACAGATTTGTCTATTTTCCTAGCATAAGGCCTTACGCTCCATGAACTCTCTTCTGGTTTTGCAACATCAGTACCTGATTTTGATGCTGATATGATAAAAATCGTGGAAGAATTTCCTTGAAGTCTTACATCCCCATTGATCTCGCAAAAATCTGATCTGGGTTGAGAGAAATTGCACTGTATTGGTGCCAGCAGTGGCTCGAAATTCTTTGGTTGTATTACATCAACTGCACGAAATTTCAGCGACAATTCATTATGATAATGCACATTTATGATCACAATAAACCATTTGAAATGTCATATTCGGTTTACCCTATATAAAGCTGTATAATGTGTGACAAAATGGATACATTGCAAGTGTAACCATGATTGGTCATCACTAACCGAATAAAACTTGTATAATTGTGAAACTATCGAATGAACATGGGGGTTAATTACACAAATTTCATATCTGAATGAGTTTTACTCCATGAGTAACAAGGTACTAACTCATTGAAAAAGTTCTAGATTATTAGATA
>JAODPA010125337.1:0-17525 GCA_025585075.1 Nepenthes mirabilis
ATTCATATGTTATAGATCTAAATTTTAAATAGATTCGGATTAAGTTATCCGTTTAAATCCGATTTTATCCATTGAATCTGGACCCTGCATACCACAACTATGAAGAGGAGGTCAGGTGACGGCGGGATGTTGTCCCACTGAAAATACTCCGACGCTCAAGTCAGTAAGTAGCCTTCAAAATAAGAAGGGAGATACAATGAGATGCGATGTATGGATGCGATGAGTGTTTGTAACGTGGTGGTACTCTCGTAAGCAGAGAGGCTTTTGTTACTCGTGAGAAACAAAATCTCTAAGTACTGTGTTCCCTGAAAATGTAGTAGCAAATAGAGTGAGAGAGAGAGCACACTAGAATACTGAAAGCGTGAGATCTTTTTTAGTATGAGGCCTTGGTAGGTAAATGAGAACGTGTCTTGGAGTGAGAACTTCATAACCTTTTATAGCCATTGTGCTGCAATACCTTCATTGTGCAGAAGGGTTTGATTCCTGCGCTCTATTGGGATCGCTGCCCTTTCTGGCGTGGAGCCCTTATGGCAGTAACAGTTACTGGATTGATTATTTTCCTTCTGTATTCTGTAACCGTTAGAGTTTTCAGCAGATAGAGAAAGAATTCTGGCGCCTTCATTCAGGGATGCACATTGAATCTACCGATGACCGTTACAAAAAAAATTGCCTTTTGTGGAGAGCGTGAAATCAGGAGAGAAGACCATTGCTGGTCGAGGACAGACGTGTGGGCCAAATTGGGCTTGACCCAGTTGAGGCTTGGTCTTCAGATGGTCAATCGGTCATGCTTCCAGTCAATAGAAGCGTTGACCGTCTTAGGAGCAAGTTGTCCATCTTACTCTTAGGTTTCTCCTGATTCATTGGCCTTTCGTTAAACCAGCGATTGACGTTGATCGTCCAGGCACGAATGGGCCATTGTAGATCGAGGTCGCTCCTCCTTCTTGGGCCAGCCCATTATTGGCCTACCCATCACTAGCCCTCATACTAGTGGTTTGGGACTTCGACCTTCAGCATGTTCAAGATGGGACGCGAGTGGTTGGGTTACCTACCTGAGGTGACCTGGTGACGAAACTGGCGATGACTCTTAGTTTGCTGATAGTGTTACTTGTAGTTGTTGACCGTAAAGTCAAGATCCAGAGAACTGGCAGAGAAGATCGTTGACCGGATTCATTGACCGTCTAGGCCAGAATCCGGAGAATTGGTTGAGAAGATCGTTAACAAGATTCGTTGACCGTCTAGACCAAAATTTGGAGAACTGACTGAGGAGATTGTTAACCGAATTCGTTGATCGTCTGGGTTAGAATTCAGAGAACTTTTAAAGGAAGGGTTGACCGGATTCGTTGACCGTCTAGACCAGAATTTGGAGAATTGGCGAGAGTTGAAACGACGTGCCATCATGCCGTCGGATTTTCAGTTGAAAAGTTAGCCACGTGTCTGCATGCAATAAATTTACGATCCTAGTAATTAATGCACCAGAGGATCTGATTCGTCTACACCCTTTCAAGTGGCACGTGTCAATAAAGTTGGGCACAAGTTTACGAGACGGTTCTCCTTCTCCAGCGTTGACACACCTTTAGGTACTCCGTTTGTGACGTTTTAAACTTCCTACGCTTTCATTCCTGAAAATTTTCTAAGTATTTTGCAACCTTCTTGCTTCCATTTTCATGGCACCTTCTGTAACCCAGATTACTTTGGCAATCAAAGCTAGTGAAGTAAGGGAGTTGTACATTGAGTGTAATATTCCTAAGGCAATCGTCTTCAGGATGCCCAGCGAGGGAGACAGAGCTTACTCTCCTCCTCAGGGTTGCATCATTGTGTATGAGGCCCACTTGAGGAGGGGGTTACGCCTTTTAGTCCCTGACGAGCTACTAGATATTTTAACCGTCCTTCAGATTCCCATCGCACAGTTTCACGCCAATGTTGTGCGGTACTTGTGTAAACTTTGCATCTTTCTATGCCACCATTTGAAGCTAGTGACGGTGGAGGCGGTTAGGGTGATATTTTAGTTTATCGAGGGTGGAGAGTGGGTGTCTCTGTCCCACGAGGACTCCAAATCAGTAGTACTATATATGATTCCCTGAAGAACTGGAAGAGCTGGTTCTTCTATATTCATGTGGATGCCTCCTGGCCCTCGGCCAGAGATTGGGGCAAGGTGCCCGATATTTACGCTAGGATTCCCACTCGACGAGGAGATTGCGGTAGTGGAGCCACTTCTGAAGCTGGTGGAGGGCCACCTTCCAAAATTCCGGAGAGATCATTTGGTTTCTTGTGTGGAGGCCAAGAAGGCATGATAGGGACCACCTTCTCCGGTGCAGAAGATGAAGGTGCCTTCCTGTAAGAGGAAGGTTGGGGCCCTTACGATCGAGTCTGCCAGCGTACCTTCCACAGAAGAAGCTCCTAGTAGTCCATGGCAGAAGAAGACGGCGACGGTGATGCCTTTTTCTTCTTCCTCCATAGAGCTAAATTATATTTTGGCTGGCTGGTTTACAGGAGTCGAGGATAGCTCTGATGTTGGCGGTGTTGAGGCTGCTGTGGAGGCGTACAGGGCCAGGCTGCATTCCACAACAAGTAGCGCCGTTCTTGCTCTACCGCAGTCGAAGCACTTGGGGGTATAGTTAGAGCCACCTGCTGAGCTCCCTATTGTGCAAGCTGCTGAATTATCTGAGGAGCCAGTTGCCGGTGAGCTCCTGGATGCGCCTGAGGTGCCAACCATCGGAAAGCCCCTAGAGGCGGTTGGCATCAGCGTTGAGCTGATGGAGGAGCTTGCCGTCGAGAGCCTGCTGAGGCGGTTGGCCATACTGTGGAGTTGTCGTAGGAGTCTGTGGCGGAGGTTTCTGTGGAACCTGTCTAGAAGATTACTGTTTCCAGTCCTTTATTGCAAGGGCCAGGGTCTCGAAGCAGGCCAGTGAGGCCAGATCATAGAGTCTGGCAAGGAAACCTTCAAAATCTTTCCTCTCTTTTCTTCCTTCGTTGCTGTTATTTAGCGCTCTTGGCTTTTGCAGGAGGAGAGAATAATGGGCGCAATTAGTAAGGGACTACACCAAAGGGACCTGGTAATCTCAGACCACGACAAAGAGATCGCTTGGTTTGAGGAGGAGATGGAGCAGCTTAAAGCGGAGCACCACGAGGACACAGCAGTCTTTCAGACTATGATATCAAGCTTGGAGGAGGAAAATGTCACACTGAAAGAGGAGATCATCCGTCTGAGAGAGGAAGTTGACTGGACAGCGAGGCGTACTGACCAACTCTCAAGACAGATGACATCACTGGAGAACGAGTTGGCCACTCGCATACGTCTCCATGAGGTCTTTGATATGCTGTGGGCACGGGTGTGGGAAGGTCTCAACATCAACTGACGCATTGTACGGCTAGTTGACCCTCGCTTTCTAGTTGAATTCTTGACCCAACAAACCGTTCTGTCCAGAGTCGTGAGAACCTCGTGGCACAGTCCCAGAGTGGTCAGTGGCCATCGCCACCTCCTCCCGGGAGCTCCGCTCTACCGTAAATTTTGTACCTTTTTTTTATGTAGTTGTAAACTCATGAATATAATCAACAAAATGATTGTTTTACTGATATTTTGCGTCATTGTCTTTGTTGTCGTTTTAACTGCTTGTTATTGTATTGGCCGGTCGACTTGGTGTATTGTACGCAAGTTGGCCATCTGTCTTGTAGTTCTTGAGATGTTTGTGGCACTCTCCGATGGACTTAAGTCCTGGGGAAGATATCAAGGTAAATCTAGATGTTGCATTAAGCCTGTTCTACACGAGCGTGTGAGTAGAGGTTTGGTGACACTGCCTAAGTGCAGACTTGGGCGGCTAACTTTGGATAGAGTAATTTGCTCCTGCCGACCGTCGTTGACGGATCATGCTATCTCCTTGTGAAGAAGGTTGTCACGTGTGCTATTTAAGCCCCTTAAGATTTTGACCGTAAACGGGCCACTTCGATGACTAAAGTTTAATTCAACCGTTATAAGCCGCCTGGATGATCAGGGTTTAAATTTGACTGTGTATAAGCCGATTGGATGACCAAGGTTTAATTCAACCGCTCATGAGCCGCCTGAATGATCAGTGTTTAATTCGAACGCTCATGGGCTATCTAGATAACCAGGGTTTAATTTGATCGTTCATGGGCCGCCTGAATGACCATGGTTTAATTATAAATGGATGAAAATCTGCCTGATTTAGGGGCAGTTTAGGTCATTTGTATAACCTTACAAACGTACACACATGCATATGGAACAGAGAATGAAAAAAAGAACAACATGATACAATGGAAAAAAAAATATTTCTGTTATTAATATCGACATGTTTATTACAAGTATACATGTGGAACATGGATGACTTACTTGCACCCTTACTGGAAGTAGTGCTTGAGGTGGATCGCGTTCCACGTTCGTGGCGCCAACTTGTCGTTCTGAGTCCGGAGTTTATATGCTCTATTCGGCAGAACGGCCGAGACTAGGAAATGACCTTCTCAATTCGGGAAAAATTTATTCTGATTGGTGGTCTTACCCGTAACGTCGATACTTCGCAAGACCAAGTCCCCAATTTTGAATTGTTGCGCTTTTACCTTCTTGTTGTAATAGCAGACGACTCGTTGTTGGTAGGCTACTGTCCGCATTCTGGCAGCTTCGTGGACTCCCTCCAACATGTCTAGGTATCTCTGAATTTTCTAAGAGTTACCTTGCGAGTCGAAAGACTCCACCCTAAGATTTGGAAGCCCAATCTAAATTGGAATTACTGCTTCAGTCATGTAGCAGAGACTGAAAGGCGTCTTGCGTGTCGATTTCTTTGGAGTCGTCCGATAAGACTATAGGATGGAGGGTAGCTCATCGACCTATGAGCCCTCTATGTCCTCCAGCTTGGTATTTAGACCGTAGAGTAGCATGTAGTTTGTGGCCTTTACCTGTCTGTTGGCTTGCGGGTACGCCACTTAAGTGTGGACCAATCTGATATCCAGATTGGTGCAATATTTGGTGAAGCATTTTTCAGAGAATTGGGTTCCGTTGTCAGTCATGATGACCTCAAAAATACCAAATCTGCTGACTATGCTCTGGTGGACGAATTCTAAAGCGTTGTACTTGATGATTTTGGCCAACAGGTTGATTTCAACCCACTTAGTAAAGTAGTTGATGCCCGTAATGATAAATTTTCTTTGCCCTGTCCCGATGGGAAATGAGCCGAGAATATCGAGCCCCGTTATGCGAAAGGTAAAGGAGCTTGAAGAGATCTCAACTCGGTGGCCGGTTGGTGGTGAAGATTTCCGTGGAGTTGGCAATTCTCACACTTCTTTACAAACTCAAGGACGTCCTTCTTTATTGTCGGCCAGTAATATTCCTGGTGCATGATCTTGAACGCTAGGTTTTACTACTAATATTTGACCCGCAGATCCCAGGGTAGATTTTGCTCAAGCGTAGTTTGCCTCCTCCGGAGTTAAGCATCATAGGTACGGTGTCAAGTCGCCAGGACGATATAGCCGTCCATCGACTATGGTGTACCTGCCGGCCATCTTATTGATCTGCTTGGCTTCGTCTGCATTTTTTGGCAATGCTCCGCCTGCTAGGTATCTCTAGTAAAGCGTCATCTAACTTTTCGTGTCGGAGATTTACATTGCTTCATGCTTCTTCGTGTTGGGAGTGCTTAGGACTTCCTGCTTCTCCCTTGAGTACTGCTCTGGGGTTTGGCCGTCACTGTCTTGGCAAGTTGGTTGGCCTTCCAGTTTTTAGTTTTGGGGATGTGGACCAGGTCCAACTTATCAAATTTCTAGATGGTGTCCTTTGTCTTAACCAAGTATTTGGCTAAGTGAGAGTTGCACGCCTCGAAGCTCCCGTTTACCTAGTTAATGACTAGCTCAGAGTCGCTGTAAATGATCAATCGTCTAGTGGAGCACTCTTTTGCTAGCCTTAGTCTGACTAATAGGGCTTCATACTTGATAACTTTATTGGTGGTCGGGAAGTCGAGTTTGAGGGGGTACTTCACCTCAGACTCGTCGGGGTTCTTTGGACTACTCCGACACCATTGCCTGAGTCCGTAGATGATTTGTTTACGTTGAGAACCCATTATGGCTCTTTCCCGTGTAATCTTGCCTCCTTAGTGGGCTGTTCATTAGGAATTGGTATCATGGTCTTGAAGATGAAGTCGGACAGAGCCTGCCCTTTGATGATTGGTCTAAGCCGAAATTTAATGTCAAACTCTCTCAACTCGATAGTCCATTTAATCAGCCATCTGAAAATGTCTGATTTTTAGAGTATACTCTTCAGTGGCTGGTCAGTCAGACCGACTATACGATGAGCTTGGAAGTAAGGTCATAATTTTTGGGCGAAAAAGACAAGTGCCAAGGCTAACTTCTCTAAGCGTGAGTAGCGCAACTCTGCACCGGTCAATATCTTGCTCACATAGTAGACTGGTCGCTAAGAGTCTGAGTCTTGGTGTAGGAGGATAGAGTTGAGAGCCACCTCAAACACTGTCAGGTAGAAGTACAACTCTTCTCCGTCCTTGCTTGATGTTAGCAACGGCGGACTGGCAAGGTAGTGTTTCAATTCGTCGAAGGCAGCTTGGTATTATGTAGTTCACTGGAATCCATTTGCTTTTGTCCCCCTCGGAGCCTTGAAGAAAGGCTAGTATTTGTCGCCCGATTTGACCAAAAAGTAGGACAAGGCTGCCAATCATCCGGTTAGCCTCTGGACATCTTTGACACTCCGCGGTGGTGTCATATCCGCGAGGGCATTGATCTTCTCTGAGTTTGCCTCAATTTCTCATTGAGAGACGATGAAACCAAAGAACTTCCCTGAGGACACTTCGAAGATGCACTTTGAAGGATTTAACTTTATTTGGTGCGTGCAGAACACTAGAAGGGGTCAGCCAAATCGCGAATATGGTCATTTGTGGTCTTGTTCTTGATGAGCATATCATCGATGTACACCTCCATATTGTGACCGATTTGCTTCTCGAATATCTTGTTCATGAGTCTCTGATAAGTGGCACCCGCGTTCTTTAGACTAAATAGCATGACCTTATAGTAGTAGGTGCCTTGGTCCATCATGAATGAGGTGTGCACCTCGTCCTATGGACTCATCTGAATTTGGTTGTAGTTCGAGTACGTATTCATGAAACTTAGCAGCTCGTGTCTAAATGTTGAGTCCACCAACAGGTCGATCCGGAGTAAAGAGAAGCTGTCTTTTGGGCAGGCTTTATTAACGTCGGTGAAGTCAATGCACATTCGTTATTTTTCATTGCTTTTCTTTACCAGGACGACGTTGGAGAGCCAATCTGAGTACTGGACCTCTCTGATGAAGCCGGCGTCCAACAGCCTCTTCACTTCCTTCCGGATGGCGATGAGTTTCTCCACCGAATGGTACCTACGTTTCTACCTGATGGGCTTACGGTCAGGCTCAAGACACAACTTGTGGACCATTACTCTGACCAGAATCCCTGTATGTTGGCAGGAGTCTATGCAAAGACATCAGCATTTTGTCGTAAGAACGCTATCATCTCGTCGCGCAATGTCTCAGTGAATGAGCTCCTAATTTGTACGCACCTCTTCGGGTCCTCTGGATTCAGTGGGATTAGAGCGGTTGCCTCACCAGACTTTATCTCGATAGTCAAGCTCTCTGACCGCCTTTATGCTGCCACTCGAAGTGATCTGAGACATGTAAAATGTCTTTCTAGTGACTTGATTGCCCAACACTTCACTAATACCGCAGGCTATCGAGAACTTTATTTTAAGATGTGGTATGAAAGTAATGGCTCCGAACGCTATTAGGCAAGGGCGGCCCAGTATAGCGTTGTACACGGAGGGCGGGTCAACGACCAATAAGGTGAGTGTGCGACTTGCCGTTTTTGGGTATGTGCCCAGGGTGATCTCCAATTGGATCATTCCTTGGATGGCCACTGGTTCGTTGCCAAGGCCATAGAGGAGGCATTCGGCAGGTTTCAATTGACACTTTATTTAAACTAAGTTTAAAAAATGTATCAAGATAAAACAAATATTGAGAACTTTTATTATTTACGAAGACTCATTTCAGTTGGTAGTTGACGCTACTGTTCAAAATGAGCGCAGATACAACAAGAGGATCTGCATAGGGGGAGATTACATGGCTCATGTCATCATCACTAAAGCTAAGGACGTTGTATTCTGTGCGCTGCTTCTTCCGCCCAGTCTGCTGCTCCTTGTAATCCGTTGGGGTCTTGACCGGTCATGTTGTGATCATGTTGACCACTCTAACCACAACTCGTTTTCGAGGCTGGGAAGTCTCTGGTCCTTTCCCGCCTAAGATGCCAAAGCTCTGTCAAGGGTTCTTGACGAACCCGCTGAGGTGGCCCCTCCGGATAGCTCCTTGATCCCTTGTTGAAGCGTCTTACAATCTTTCGTGGAGTATTCAGGAGATCGATGGAAATCGCAATACTTGGCTGGATTTTCTCCCTCTGCTTTCTTAAATGATTTTGGCTACTTAAGGAACTTTTTTCCATGGATCTGCATGAGAACGTTGGAGCGCGTGTCAATCAGGGGCATTAGGTTGATCGGTCTGTAATCCCTTCGTTCTAGTGCTCCGGTCCTGTGCTATTTCCTATGGGAGTGATCACCGCCGTTGTGTTTCCTCTTTCCCTCAGTCGGGAAAGAGTGAGGCTGTTCTGTCCTTTCGAAACGCTTAGTTTCGTTAGCCTTTTCAGTTGCTACGTAGACCATAGTGATAGATTCCACCTTCAAGAAGGTCAGCGGATTCTTATACACCAGGGGCCTAAAAAAGTCTCATGCGTTAAGGTAGAGATGAAACTGGGAATCCTTCTAGCTTCCACCACGAAGCGATCTAGGAACCTTCTTGGGTTCTCTCCCTGCTTCTGCTTGATGTGGGAGAGATGCCATGACTGCTTCTCTTTCCGGTGGCTGAAAGCGTATTGTGCCAAGAATAGATCAGTGAGCTATCAAAAGTTCTGGATCGAATCTAATGGGAGACGATAGAACCAAATACAAGCGTCTCTCTTCAGCGTAAGAGGGAAGCAATGGCACATCGTTGTGTCGTTTAACCCGTGGAGACTTAGAAGGTGCGGAAGTGATTTAAGTGATCCATAAGATCAACACTCCTATCGTAAGAGTCAAGGGTTGACATTTTAAATTTTGCCAGCAAAGGGCAATTCAAGATTTGTGCTGTGAAGGGAGATCTGTCCAGATCTATAGTGTGTTCTTCATCCTTGAACACGTGGTTCAAGATCTTCTCTACCCTCAAGTCTGTGCGAGTGGCATTGCTAGTCCTTTTAGAGTTGAGGTAGGTTCTCAACTCCATTCTTTCTCCAACGTAGCGAGTAGCCGGCTGGCTATTGCCACCAACGGATCTAATAATCTTAGAGGCTCCCTCATGATCCTGATGCCTAGTCTCCGCCCGAGAATATTGGGGATTCCTCCGCTCTAGAGTCTCATCCGGAGTCCTGCTGCCCAAATGTCCTTCAAACCTTGGACGACTCTGGGTGTGTGAGGCCTCCGAAGCTTGAGTGTCGCCCTGCTTCCTGGTCTTCTTGGATGTCTTCTTCTTCTTTTGGCCTCCTCTACTGGAGGCTGAAGCAGGGATTTCCACGGGCAGAGCGCCCTGCTTCATATTTTTTTGGTAGACCTAGAGCATCTAAAGCGTTTGATTCATGTTGTTTATTTGTTCAGCCAAGTTCTGGAAAAATTGGGTAGGTACTCCGTTGACCACCCCATTGACCAGGTTACTAGCAGAGTGATCCTGGTCAGGTGTGGCCGCATCTCTTGAGGGATGGCTAGCTTGCGCTTTGGTGTTCACTATTTTGATGGATGAAACTGGTTGTGGAATTGAACAGGAAAGTTGTTGTGAAAAGTGGTAGGCTTTTCGTAACGTTTTTACAGACGGTGCAAATAATGCATCCTAAATCCAAGTTTTGAACAGATTTGTGTCAAGTCGTCTGTCTAAATTCAGCTCTGTTTACCGAGTTTGGATCCTACATACCACAACTACGAATAGGAGGTCAGGTGTCAGCAGGATGTTATCCCACTAAAAATATTCCGACGCTCAAATCAATAAGTAGCCTTTAAAATAAGAAGGGGGATGCAATGAGATACGATGTATGGATGCGATGAGTGTTTGTAATGTGGTGAAGCTCTTGTAAGCCAAGAGGCTTTTGTTGCTCATGAGGAACAAAGTCTCTAAGTTCTGTGTTCCCTAAAAACATAGTAGCAAAGAGAGTGAGAGAGATAGAGAGTGCTAGAATGCCAAAAGTGTGAGAGCTTTTTCTGTATGAGGCTTTTGCAGGTAAATAAGAACGTGTACTGGAGTGAGAACTCCATGATCTTTTATAGTCATTGTGCTGCAATGCCTTCCTTGTACAAAAGGGCTTGATTTCCTCTCTCTGTTGGGATCGCTACCCTTTCTGGCGTGGAGCCCTTATGACAGTAACAGTCGCTGAATTGATTGCTTTCCTTCTGTGTTATGTAATCGCTAGGATTTTCAGTAGATAATGAAAGGATTCTGGCGTCTTTCTTCAGGTATGTGCATTGAATCTGCTGATGACCGTTACAATAGAAATTACCTTCTATAGAGAGCAAAAAATCAGGAAAGAAGACCGTTGCTGGTCAAGGATGGACGTGTGGGCTAAACTTGGCTTGGCCCACTTGAGGCCTGGTCTTCAGATGGTCAACCGGTCATGTTTCTTGTCAACGAAAGCATTAACTGTCTTAGGAGTAAGTTGTCTGTCCTGTTTTTGGACTTCTCTTAGTTCATTAGCCTTTCGTCAAGTCAACGGCTGGCGTTGACCTTTTCAGGCACAAATGGGCCATTGTGGATCGGGGTTATTCCTCCTTCTTGAGCCAGCCCATTATTGGCGTTCCCATTAATTATAAAAAATTTATTGTCAAATTAAAATAAAACAAAAACAAAATAGCTATTTTCAAAAAACACAATAGAGAAATAAATTGACAATTAATAGTTTTTGATACGTCCTTGGAAAGATGGCGGATGTAAGGTGCAATGATGCATGGGTGAGGAGATTGAGAGTGATAGCGAAGGTCTTAGCTCTGATGGTTGTGCTCAATGGGGAGTGGCTTTGAGGTGCGTTCACAGGGGAGCGGCTATGACAGAGAGAGAGAGTTTCTTTTGAGAATTGGTGGCTTTGAGAGCGAGAGAGAGCCCTTTGTTTTTTCTAGCAATTGAGGGCAATGATCGTTCTCTCCCCTCCACTATAGGTGAAGGGATATTTATAATATTGGCGCCGGTTTAGTGTGGCTTGGATATCAAGATGGGTGACAACTGCCCTGTGAAGATTCATTGGACTGTCCAAGCGATTCTAGTAGTCAGCAATGGCAGTTGTCCTTTCGGGAGAAGTCGTGCTATCGTAGGCTATTTTCCTAACATATTTGTCAGGCTACCTCAGTGATTATAATAGGTGCCTCTCGCACACACTCGTTATTCTGACCAAGCTGCTGGCCGTTGAGTTGGAAGGCTCCCTGTGTCGCCATTGGTCGGCTTATGTGGGGTTGTCTGTTGGGTCTGTTTGATTCTTGTCTCCACCTGCCCATCATGCGCTGGTTCATGGTTGGGCCAGCCGTGGCGCCTCCTAAGTTTCGCACCTTATGGGATCTTGCTGGGCTTCAGCCGTCAACGGATGGGCCTGATTTTAGATCAGCCCACAAGGTTATAAGACCCATAACTAGCCCGCCATGTTGGGTGGCTGGATTTCACCAGTTCTCGGCCTATCTAATGATGGGACATCTCCTGTAGGATCTAGCTCACGTGTTCCTTTTTGAGGCATTCTACAGCCTTCCGTATAGGAGCTTAGAAATTTGGTGCTCTGTTTGGAAAGACTTGAGGGTAATTTTTGTGATCTGTCGATTCTTTGCGGATGGCACTGACGGACGTGATCTTCCATAATAATGGCTCGCTAATCGTCTTTTTTAGCTATAAATGGAGGGGCTTCCTACACCTTGCTGCACGAGCCATACTCCTATCAACTAGGTGATGCGGGAGATCAGAGTGGGCATGGTACCTACACTGCCATCGGCCAAGATCGAAAGAAGTTCTGAGAGATTTGAAGATGCACTAGGAGTCCGCTATGATTTTCCTACTTGGGCTATTCTCATGTTGTAATGTGGGAGGTTCAAGCATAAGATCGCTGTTACCTTCCTCCCCCTGTTGGCATTCGGTTGTTTCCTTTGGAGGGACTTTGAAAGGTAGATGCTCTAGCCCGTCTGATGTGCTCTTGGGTCCGAGCGAGCGCCACAGCTTTCAATTCTCTTTGGTGGGGTTGCTTCTGAAGGCTGCTGAAGGAGGAGCTTTTGGAGTCCACTTGGGACAGGGCTATTGTTGCCAAGTTGGGTCTGATTTAGTTTCATGGGCTATGGCCCATCTCAATGGATGATCTTTGGAGGGTGCCTCTTGAGTGAGAGTGGGCAAATAGCCCATCACTTTTGCCTTAGGGGACTTTTGCATGCTCACCTTACTGTGCTACATTCTCCCAGGAAGATGGATAGTAGGGAGGCTAGTCTTTGGGAGGATAGCAAAAGCATTTTGCGTTTCTATCATAGCTATCTTCCTCGAAGCCATTTGAGCGAATACCGTCGGGTCATTGCTCAATATATTTTATTCTCTTACGATGTTGTACATTTACTGTTGAAGGCTTGTATATTGTAAGTGCCACATCATATGTAATAATGGCGCCAATTGAAAAGATGTGTTCCTTCCTAGGCCAGGGTATTGGCTATTTAAGTGCTGAACCCTAACCATTTCGGCACTTTTTGGCTTTGTGAGCATCTCGGCCCAAGACTTGTCATCTTTTCTTCTAGCTCGTTCTACTTCCCGAATGGCTTAAGAAGGCATTGTTGACATCCCTGCCTTGGTTGCTGGAAGCATCGTCTTCCATTGGCCCTGCTTCCTCGACTCAAGGGGAAAGCTAGGATGAGTAGACGACGATGGAAATCGAGGAATATGACTCGGCGAGCACGATAGTCACTGAGGAGGGTCGTCATTCAGATGCCTCAATTCTTGGGCCCCTAGGGGCTCTGGGGACGCCCCTCGACTTTGAGCCTGTTGGAATCTCTCTTTTGATCCATCCACTTCATGGTGTGGTTGTGCTTGATAGATTTCTGTGCCTTGAAGTTTTGTATTTTTGCTACTACCTCTGTCTGATTGCTTCTTTTTTGTTTTGGCAGCCACGGAAGGTGCCCCACGTGGTGGAGGAGTTGGTGCAACTATGAGAGTCTGACATTGCTCACTTGTGGCAAGTGCGTGCTAAACGGCCTGTCGAGGAGGCCGAGTGCTAGGCCAAAGTTGCTGTCAGTGACGCACTACAGAGTCTAGTGCGGATCAATTATCTTGATCAGGTTTTTTTCTGAGTCTAAGATGAGATCATGAGAGCTCTCAGAGACACATGCCCGAGCTCTGGATAGGATCATATCACTAGAGAACGAGTTAAGGACTAGGTTTGCCCTGAGTAGGTGGCACCGATGCTGAACAAGCAGCTCCAGGAAGCTATTTGTTTGTGTAGAAGGATAGTCTCTCTGGCGACCTTGAGATTTCCTGTCGTCTTCCTCGACTCAAGGAATGTTGGAGCTTCCGGTGGCTCGGACATGATTAGCTTTCTAGTGGGAGAGGATAGAGGGCCTACGCCACACTCTTCAAGGGTCCCCCGACCATATGATAGTCATTTGGTTAGATTGTGGGTGTGGATAGTCTTTTGTATATCTCAAGGCCATTGGACTTCTTCAAATGTACATCCTAAATTTTTAATAAAATATCGAGACCTTCTTGAACATTGTCACATGATGTGTGGTTGATTCAAATGCTACTTTCTGTTTCTCGTCAACCATCAAATAGATCATTTGGGCCGTTGATGGTCTGGTCTTCTGGCGATCCTGACTCACAGTACTCCATCTCGAACAATTGGTTGAGATGAGGGCCGGCTGAATCGACCTTGGGCCCACTCGGGGTCTCACGCTGCCAGTTTCGCTGCTTTGGTAAATGGAGCATTGGGGCCTCGAAACTTGTACCCTCCTATTGATTTGACAACCCAAATATGACAGGGATCAGCCGTCTACACAGTGAGGTGTAGCGTCAAACCATCACTACTAATGCTGGGCTACTGATGCGCCGCGGTGCCTCACGATGTGAGTACGTGTCGTTGCCATCATGGGTGTGCCTCTTCGACATTTTTTGCACGACTTTGTTTTGAGCTAGGGTGCAGGCTCATTTGAACTAAGAGTCTTCATCATTTCCCATATTCTTCCTTCTCAATCCGAATCGCTTTGCGCTGAGCTTTCCTTTTAGTTTCTCCATGGCTTCCACGGGGATCGATGCTATCCCATCCATTTTGACCTCCTATGATATTGAGTTCCTATTCACTTGATACAAGATCCCGTGCACCATGGAATAAGCATTGTTAGGCGAAGACGGCAGAGCATGCTCCCCTCATCAAGGGTTCATTATAGTTTACGAGGCCCATCTTAAGAGAGGCCTCCACTTCCCGATCACTCCAAAATTGTATGGGATTCTAACTGCCTTGGACATTCTAATTACAAGGCTTCATCCCAATTCGGTATCTGGTCTCTTTATGCATCTTTGCCCGCCACCATAACCATAAGCTGGGTGCTAAGGCCATGAAGGTGATCTTTCGATTTAATTAGGGAACAGACTGGACTTAACTTTTCCCTCGCACGAAGTTCTAGCTGCACGAGGGGAACCTTGACTTGACAAAGAAATGGAAGGACCGATATTTTTTCTGGGATCCCTTCCAAGTGGATCCCTTCCATTAGGTGGGGCAAGGTGTAGGCTTCTTTTGTTGGCGAAGCGGGAGATTGGGAGAAGGACTCGGTGAAGCCACTGACGGACCTTGTTGAGGCACATGCCGACACTTTCCGCGAGAAGAGTCACTGGCTATTTGTGGAGACATTTGCATAGGCCAAGTGGGAATCCCACTCAGAGGGGGATGGCATAGCCCCGGCGCCACCTGTTGTGCCTAAGAGGAGACCTGGGATGTTGCGAATCTGGGACTCTCTTGAGAAGGTAGCCAAATAGTGGGCAACATTGTCTTGTTGCTCCTCTTTAGATGGCAATTTGCCCATAGTGGAGTTTAGGAAGAGTGCTAGCAGGTCTTCGAGGGGGATGGCCCCCATCCCACCTCCTTCATCTCTTTAGGCTTCTGGGGCTATCAGATCGGTCGAAGGCGAAGAGTCTCCTGTGCTTCCTATTCTGGCCATGGGCAGCCCAAGAGTAGATATGGAGGGCGTGCCTATCCTTGCGCCGTCCCTGGCCTAGTACAGGGTCCTTGCCGCCGTTGTCTCACTGCGTGAGGAACCCATGTCTGGCCTTCCTACTAGTTTTGTCGATGAGGCTTCTTTGCAATGAGTGGATTTCCAAAGTCCAAATCGGGATGGCTGGTGAAGATAGTGAGGCGACGGGAATTGAAGTGACAGCCGAGACGTCGGAGGCAGTTGAGGTGCCCAATTTCAAGCCTTCGGCACCTAAGGTCCACGAGGAGTACGAGGCCGTCGAATCTGTGGAGGCGACTGAAAGTCCTCGCTCTGAGGCCTTGGTGATTGAGATTTGGGAGGCGACTGGGGTGCTTGACGCTGAGGTCCACAAGGCGGTCGAGGCATCTTGCCCCGAGCCCTCAGTGTTTGATGTCCTAAGAGCCTTGGTCGCCTTGTTGAGTTGTCCTCCTTCATGGAGGCCATCCTTCGCCAAGATACCTACTTCAAAGCTCCTTGTTTCCACTTTCAGCATTTATTTGTTAGGTTTTAACACCCGAATCCACCCATTCGGCAGCAGCGGAATACCTGAAACCTCCCGTCATCGTCAGCCACCATTTAATAGGAATAAGGAACACAAGAGATGCACAGTATTTTTTTTATGTGAAAACCCCTTCTCAACTAAAGGGAAAAACCACGGGACACAAAGTCCACCAATAGATCCACTATGTAAAATGGTTATACAAACCCAGAGATAGAATACAAGCAACCACCCTGACTACACAAGCCCTAGAGGTAAAAACTGAAAAACAGAGTACAAGAATACAAAGGTCTCACACTTTGTATTTCACTCACTACTCTCCCTTTATTCTATGCTTTCTCTCCTCACTGTGGTGCTCTCTGCATTCTCATTTTATAAGTATTGATGAAACAGCAACCACCGTTTCACCCCCTCACTCATGCGGCCGGCGTACAGCGCCCCTGGTGTTGTCTCCCACACCAGCCCGGTGCAACCCGCACGCTGGGAGTCTTCACACACCCACACACTGGGTGGTTTTCCTCTTGCCACTGGTGCTACCACACCCTTGGTGGTTTTCACATGCCACGTACCACTGCATGCATGTATATATAATAATCTGCCCGGAGATCTTTAACCAATAGGTAGGTTACGTGTGGACAAACGCCTGCCACCTGCTCTACAACCTGCCAACAACTTTTTTCACTAATTTTGCAACCTGCCGCCTGCACAGAAGGCGTACACACTACACGTCTGCCACCTGCTCTGCAGAGCCATCTGTCTACAACTTGCTGCCAACTGTCCACGACGTCCTCAGTCGTTGTTGCAGTCAAGTCCCTAGACTATCTGTGTTCTTTGGCCATCACAAGAGTCCTCCGGCATTCCTTGGTCTCCAGGCAGTGACAACGACCTCGAACATCCCATGTCCTCGGTCGTCACTATACACAACCCATATCTCCGGACGCTACTGTGCACTCAATCATATCCGCGGGCGATTCCATACCAGTGTCACCAACTGGTAAATTCCGGCCTTCCCTTTGGCTTCTCAGCCCATTACTCAGCCGGTCAACTTTTCGTTGACTGGATTCCTCTCTAAACCGATCAACATCTCATTGACCGTCCTCAGCATTCATCCGGTCAATCTCCCTGTTGACTGTCTTTTGCTGCCCATCTGCCATCTAGCAGTACTCCTATAGCCTTCAGTCGGTCAACCTCCAATTGACCGGAATCCACAGCTGGCCATTTGTTGGTCAATCTCCATTGACCATTCACTGTCCTCCGGGCTTTCACTTTACCAAATGAACTCCATTATTTACTCTCCAGAAATCCTTCGATGACAAACCAATTTATTGGGTTACCCACAATGAAGTAACCAGACCCAATACTATTGTTACTTGGCTGACGAGTTCTTTGTTTGCATGCTCAAGAGAGGCTTTGCCAATGTGTCGCCGTTGTTGGCCGCCTGTCCCAATTGTGTGCCAATTTAGTGATTCTAGAAGAGATGGAGGGCCAAGTGAAACAGAGTGAAGAATGGGTTGCCTACCTCGATCACGAGCTATCCAAGTCTAAGACACGGATTGCCTTCCTCAACGATAAGTTTCGTGAGGCTAGGTTGCATCATTCTCGTTTCCAGGAGGAGAATCTCCAGCTCGAAGGCGAGCTCAGGCGCTGATTCAATCTGAATGAGGTTAGCCAGGCTATGGATGGCAGGTATCTACCTTTGCTGACAAATAGCGTTCCTGGTAGTCCCAGGCTTCTGTCGCCCTTCTTCATTCGAGTTTCCCTTTTTCTTCATTTTTTCCTTGAGTATTGTTATTATTAT
>JAODPA010125348.1:0-17524 GCA_025585075.1 Nepenthes mirabilis
TATATATATTGGTAAGTAAGTGATTTGGATTAATGGGAGAAAAAAATTACAAGTAATGATTTATCATCAAGTGTTTTTCCGACTTGAGGATAAACCATAAGCGCTAGGGCATGCCCCGAGCACATAGATACATCTTTTGAAACCAATAGAGAAACAAAAATGCTGGTATTCACTCAATGCACTCAAAAAGCTCCAACATCAATAGAGCAGATCCTAAACTAATCATGCCAATCCATGGGCAGTACAATGGCAAACAAGTAGAAAACCAGTCACCAACAGCTACAGCTTTAATACCAAAATGGAACTTCATTCCAGCCAAGGGCCGAACCTGCTCCACTAGGTGAACCAAAGCCAGAAATCCAGCCGCAACAACCCACATCAGTGGGACATCTCGCTGACAAGAGGCAGCTTCAAATGGTTTCATCAACAAGCTACCAACAGCCGAATTATCAAGGAATTGATGTAGCGGCAGCAACTAGAACCGAGAGATTTCCTTCGATCCAAAAACAGAAGCAATACTTTTACTGAAGCAGCTTCCATCAAACCTCAAGCCAGCTTTTCCAGCTCAGCAAGGCCAAACCGGCCTCAAGCCCAAATCGGTATTTGGCTTGCCATATCAGCAGAGACAAATCAGCCACAGAGCCGCATCGACCTCAATACCAAATCGGCATCCTCAAATCCAACTCGGCAATTGGTCAGCAACTCAAGACCTGCAATGAGATCGGCAATTGAAATCGGCCTCAAGACTGCAATTGAAATTCGCCACAATTCGGCAAAAGAACTCGCCAGTTGAATACGGCATTGAAATCGACCAAAGAAGAGTTAACCGGCCGAAAATCAAAAACGGCAACTGAATCGCAATACCACACAGCATTTGACATGCCATGTCAGCAACGCCAAACTAGCCTCGAAGCCAAACCGGCCTCACGCCCAATCAGCAACCTGAATTCCAAATTGGCAATTGACATGCCAAGACAGCATTCCAACTCGGCCTCAGATCACAATCGGCTATTGCTCATCAAATCCAAATCGGCCCCAAAGCCAAATCAGTCTCCATCCCAAATCAGCCAGCAAAGCCAAATCGGCCTCCGGGCAAAGGAACCATCCAATAACATAGACACCCTGGCACGACCAGAATAACAAGGCCAGATGCGCAATACGAGCAACAACCTCATACAGCATCAATGAATCGAGAAAACAGCAGGAGAGCAAACCACCTGCAACTAAGCGAGCATGGCAGATCTACCTAAAATAGATTCGAAGCTATCGCATCTAAGCCAGAAACAGGGTCAGTCTGCCCCAACAACCACGACGGCCTGGGGCACGGAAGCCCAGCCCAAATCCATGGAGGTGAGAAACCCGCAGAAAGTCAAATTTCAAATTTGAATTTTGAAATTTGAAATTTGAAATTTGAAAATTGAAAATTGAAAATTGAAAACCCAGAGAGAAAACCAAAGCTTCTCTCTGGAACAACTGCATCTGATGGGTGAGGACTTCTGCAGAAAAACCCCAAGCAGAACCACCAGTGAACACCGCATCAGAAGGAAAACCATCGACCAAACAAGACCATGGTCAGCACTTCAGCACCCCAGCCAAGAAATCCCTAACCAGACGAAGGCAGAGGGCTTCTACGCCAGAACACAGGGCAAACGTCAGCGATAGATCCAACGAGCAGCTTTTTTTTTTTTTGGGTAAGTAAGTGGAAACTGTGTTAAGGGTAAGCTTTTTTAAGTGACTGGCCCCACCGCATTGCGGCCCCATAACCCAGAAACCCCGAAAGATTTTTTGGGAGGCACAGTACCACTGATACCGCCGCGGGGAATTGAACCTGGGTGGGGAACGAGGGATTTTTCCCTTTTAACCACCAGGCCAAAGCCGCTTTGGTAGATCCAACGAGCAGCACTAGAGCAAAATCTACGGATAGCAACTCCGGAAACCATAGAACGCAGCATCCATCTGAGACCGAGCAGCATCCATAGCCGATCTTCCAAAAGGAAATCGGAACAAGAACTCTCATCCCCAACGCCTTCGAGAAGGCGTCGCAAGTTCAGAGACGCCGCTCAGATTTGAGAATCTAGAGAGAAGAGAGAGGATCTCACTCTACAGGGAAGGGTCAGAACCAGGGATGGACCGGGGGGAGCAGCCAGGAGATCGGCCGAGGCCGGCTCTGGCACCGCCCGGCCAGAGGAGGCAGAGGCCTGAGGCGCCACCTTCGAGAAGTTTGTATATATATATATATATATTTTGGGGGGGGGAGGGGAGGGATGACAGTGCTGAAGGAGGGGACAGCACAACACCAAAGCTTCAACACCAACCCATTTTCATAGGAAAAACAATACAATGGATTATGCAGGGACATACGAAACAAAATCGGGAACCAAACCACAGGAGAACCAGCCAAACCAATCGTCAATTACCGCAGACTCAAAAGGGGAAAAGGCAATAACCAATAATGAATAGCCAGTAGGCAAGGGGGCAGCTTCACCTACTTGTCTTTTCTTTTCTTTTTTTTTATATACCCCAACGAATCCGAGTCGACCTAGAAACACTCCTGTCAGGCACCGAGATGGTCATTAATTTAAGCCTCACAACATTGACCGCCAAAGAGAAAAATTGGGAAATGTTTTGGGGGGAGGATTTTTGGAATATTCGATTATTACGCTCATTCCATATGAAGTAAAACGTGGCGGCCTGAGATAAGCGTTTAGAGACAGCCAGAAGGTTTTTCCCTTTCCAAATAGAAGCAGCCCAAGATATGTTTTGATTCCATTCAGGATGGGGCCAATGAATATCGGAATGTCTTTGAACATTATCCCATAAGGCTCTGGAGAATTGGCAAGAGAAGAAAAGATGACCAAGGTCTTCATCTCCTGTGTTGCAGAGAATGCATCTAGGAGAAAGGTTTGGGATATAATGGCGGCGGTCAAGGGTATTCAGTCTTCCCTTAATGGCAAACCAAAGGGTAAAGGTGTGGGAAGGGATATGGGATGGTCCCCACACCAAATGAGCCCAAATAACCTTTGGTTTGGGAGGATGGATGAGAAGGTATGCAGACTTAGTCGAGAATTTGCCATTGACATTCCCGGCCAACCTCAAGGAGTCTTTTTGATTGCTGCGAGGAGGATTTTTCGGCATATTCATGGCAAGGTGGGACACCTCAGTGTCAAAGGGGTTGGGCCAAGTCCATCTGTTGTTCATGATTATTGCATCGACCTTAATATCCCAGTGTAAACCCGAGACAAGGCGAGTACGGTCAGAGCTCACCTTACTCAGGGGGCCGAGGGGGTGCCAGTTATCGTGCTAGAGGAAGGTATCAGAACCATCCCCAATGTCCTTGACAGAGTAGGCACGCATAAAAGGCCGAAGTTTCATAATCTTACGCCAACTCCAAGGGGCAGATGCCGGGATTTTCAGGGTCCAAATGCACCGGTCTTTGATTCTGTTCTTGTATATCCATGAAGACCAGGCTAAATTCGGGTCTTTAGTTAAGAGACGCCAGAGAAACTTGCAATTAAGAGCCTTATTTTGATCCATCAGGTTCTTAATGCCCAGCCCACCTTCCGACTTGGGGAAGCAAATATCGTGCCAAGCTACTTTAGCATTGATTTTGCCTTCAGAAGATCCATTCCAAAGGAAACGGCGTAATATGCAATCAATTGCTTTAAGGATGGTTTTGGGTAAAATAAAAGGAGAGGCCCAATAGAGGTGGATAGATGAGAGGATGGAGGCAACGAGTTGCAATCGCCCGCCAAAGGAGAGCCACCTATTTTTCTATGATGTGATCCTCTTAGTGATTCTGTCAGTGAGAGATTTGCAATCAGAGACCGAGAGCCTAGAGGTTATCAAGGGGACCCCCGGGTTTTTTTTTTTTTTTGGTAAGTAAGTGATTTGGATTTATGGGAGAAAAATTTACAAGTAAGGATTTATCATCAAGTGTTTTTCCGACTTGGGGATAAACCAAAAAAGTTAGGGCATGCCCCGAACACTTTGATACAACCGATGAAACCAACTAAAAGATAAAATTGCTGGTATTCATACAACACAAGCGAATCACTCAAAAGCAATTCCTAGACAAAATAAACTGCCAATCCCAGGCAAAATCCAAAATGCCAGCAACAGGATATAGCCAGCAGGCAACCTTCACGGCTTTTTAGCATCATCAGCCTACGGCCATCAACCACAAACAAGATGAATTACAAATTCAAAGTCCGGGAGCATCAGCAACCGTATCCCTTCGAAAAAGGCCAGCAGACGCATCATCATCAAATGGAGAACATCCGACCAGCAGCTGAAATCCCACAACTCCACGCCACAGCAGCCAGAAAAGTATTCCAGCAACTCCAGCAAGGCTTTGCCACTTCAGCTCCAGCAAATACATCGGTTGCTGCACTACTGCAGCTAGCAAACAGCATAATGCAACTCAATAGCTTCACTGCCCACTATCAGCAAGGCAGCAAGCAAACACATTGGCCAAGTCATCAGCCAACCTCAGAGTAGCCACCAAAACCTAACACCTGCTGCATCAAATTCAACAGGGAGCATATAATGGGTTTAGCAAAAAAACCGGATGGGCCGAGCATCAATTGGAACCGATCCACCATCAGCAGAAGCCAACCAGGAAAAACCTTTGTAATAAGGCCCCTCCTAGCAGCATGCAAAGCATAACAGCAAATCATCACAACCCGGCCAGAGAGACCAGCCAGCGAATGATGATTATCTAATGCTGTCCGAACAGAACAACTGCAAAACAACAGCAGCAACTAACAAGCAGCAGATACCATACTCCAGGAGACTGCTACATAAAAGGCAACAAGCAGAAAGGCCTCCACCAACACAGATTTAATAGCCACCAGGAAGCAGCCTTCATCAACCGTTGCCGGCAGCAGAGGCAATTTCATACTGCAGCACAACGACATCCTATCATAGAGCAAGAACAACACCAGCACCCGCAGAATCAGCAAACAAAATTGCAGAAAAAAGATCTCGAGACAGTAGATTAATCCAAAGTCCCTCAATCCCAATCTGGCCGCAGCAATAGAAACAATAAAAGCCAGAGGAGGCATGTACAGAACATTGCAGCAAGCCATAAATCAGATGATTCAACATTGTTGCAAAGCATCAACATCAACAAACTGGCTGTATTAGCCAGACAAAAGCAATCCAATGGACCCCCAGGTATCTGATGAGAAGTTTGCCCACTTTAAATCCCATGATAGCAGCAATGTCCTGGTGACGAGAAACATCCTTTGAACAAATGAAGATTTCACTCTTATTCGGGTTAGCGGAGAGGCCAGAGGTAGCATGAAATTCTTCAAGGCAGTCCTTGAGGATCTGAGTAGACTGGGTATTAGCCTGGGAGAAAAGGAGGAGGTCGTCAGCAAAGGCAAGCATAACAATTTGAGTTTCGGTGCATTTCCAGTGAAATTTAAAATTATTATCCCACCTTGCCTTGACCTCAATAATGCCGTTTAGGACTTCCATCACCAGGACAAATAAATAGGGGGAAAGCGGATCCCCTTGGCGGAGACCTTTACCTCCTTTGAAGAAGCCAACAACTTCCCCATTGATATTGAGTGAATACGTCAGGGTAGTAACGCACTGGCTAATCCAATTGACCATTTGTGGGGGAAACTTCATGAGGGTCAGAATATTGATAATAAAATCCCAATAAATAGAGTCATAAGCTTTCATAAGGTCGACCTTCATAGTACATCTAGGCGGGTCTAACCTAAGATGATACTTATGCAGTAGCTCCTGAGCTAAAAGAATATTATTACTAATCTGACGCCCCGCCACAAAGGCCGTTTGGCATCTGTCGACCAGGAAAGGAAGAGTATCCTTAATTCTGTTGGCAAGAATTTTAGATATCACTTTGTAAATGACATTACAACATGATATTGGGCGGTAGTCTGTAACCGATCGCGGGGACTGGACCTTAGGAATGAGGCTGATCAAAGTGGTATTCAACTGTTTAAGTAGCTTTCCATGATTAAAAAAATCATGGACAGCTTCAAAAACAGTATGGCCAGTGATCTCCCACGAGTCCTTAAAGAATTTCGAGGTAAAACCGTCAGGACCGGGAGCTTTGTCATCACCAATGGAGAAAATCGCAGAGTGGATTTCCTCCTCACTAACCGGCCTAACAAGGGGACCAGTTAGTGAGTCAGGAACAGTATGGAGAATGTAGGGGCGGACCCTATTTGCCTCTGCCGTCCCATGGGATCGACCAGAGCCCAGAGCATTTTTGAAGTGGCCTTCTATTAGATTATAAAGATCCTCCGAACCTTTTGTACGGTTGGCTGACTCATCAAGGAGGGAGGTAATCCTATTCCGATTATAGTTCCCACTAACAGTCTTGAAAAAGAACTTTGTGCATTGGTCACCCTCTTTGATCCATTTGATCTTGGCTTTTTGGCGAAGGAAACTGCCTCCTTAGCCATTGTAGAATAATAAGCAGCCTTACAAAGGCGTTCAATGCCACGATTCCCTGTGTGAGGGAGGGTCTTAGATTGGACATCCTCAAGGCATTTTCGAGTACGTAAGACCTCTTCATGAACATCTCCACTTTGAGCATTCAGATTTTTAAGCGCACTCTTTACCTTTTTGAGAGAGGACACCAGCTTAAACATCAGGGTACCAGCACTCTCAGTCCCCTAAACTTCCTTGACCAGAGGAAGAAAATTTGGGGAATTGGTGAGAAAGTTATTAAACCGGAACATCCCGCGGTTACGGGCAACCCAACCAGCGGGAAGAAGAATGCATGGGGAGTGATCAGATAATCTGGCTGGTGGGAAAACTGCTTTAGATCTTCTAAAGAGATCAAACCATTGACCGTTAGCGACTACTCTATCTAATTTCCTGAAGATACGAGTAGTGGGGTCGCGGCCATCGTTCCAGGTGAAGAACTGACCTTCGTGGCAGACATCTTCAAGGTCACAGTCTTTAAAACAATCATTAAGATCGATGGAACTCTTATAGTGCTATGATCCTCCAAGGGCCTCAGTCGCCGAGCGAATAGCATTAAAGTCGCCCAGGACAGCCCAAGGAATATCCCCCGAGAGGCCCGAATGCCTCCTAAGGCTTTGCCAAAGGAGTTTTCTAGGTCCCTCTAAGTTAGCACCATACACAAAGGACAAGAGGCAATGAGGTCAAGGAAAATCACATCGGTATGGATAACCTGGTCATCCTTGGAGATAATTTTGACATCCACCTTCTTTGGGTCCCAGTCAATCCAAATCCTCCCGACGGAGGAGGTGAAATAGTTCATGGACCAATGCCATTGAGGATTAATCCTATCCAAAATGGAGGCCGCGTTATTCTCTGCAACTTTAGTCTCAACCAGGCCAATAATAGAACAAGTGTGTGTCCTAATGAGATTGCGGACTTCATGGGCTTTCACAACCCCATTGAGTCCCCTCACATTCCAGCATGCTATATTAGTCATTAGAAACCAGCGAAAGGGGGTTCCGCTTCTCAGGCCCCTGAACTTTTCTAGTCTTCTTAGAGGATTTACGTCTCCTACTCTTAGGCACAATTTCATAGCAATTAGATTCATATCCATCAGAAGCTGGGCCTGGACTCAATGGATCCTGTGGGCTAGCAAGGGAGGACTGGCAAAAACAACCCACATGGCCTAGATCCATCTCCGGTCATGGGACAGAAAGGTCACAGGCCGGGGCCTCAGCATTGGAGCAATCAGATCCAACGCGTGGCCTTTCCATATCGGGGGTAGGGGGAGACCTGAGTTGGAACTCAATCCCAGCATGAAGCCTCACCTCCTCAGAGCCATTTGTTGGTGGGGCATGTTGATTTCCTGGGGGGAGGGATGGGACAGGGTCACTGGGAGGCTGATCCATGGAAGCCTCAGTCCGGTCATTCGGCGGGATGTAAACATCGCACACCATAGGGTCTTCTGGGAGAGGCTCCTGAAGAGCGCTGAAAGGATTGTCTGAATGATAATCCTTCTGATTAGAATTTTCTAAGGGTAAGACAGCTTTCTTTTTGGGAGACACCTTAGAACGGGCATTTGCGTTGATATTCCGTGGAAGGTCCACCTTCTTAGGGATCCAAGTAGTTTTGATTGGAGGGCCCTTACTCCCACTCTTCATGAGGACAGCCTTACGCGCCGGCTTATGTTGGTACTCAAATTTAATCTCCCTAAGTTGATCATCCGATTGGTCACCGCATCCGTTTGTGCGAATCTTCACCGATTCCGGTCGGGGGGCTTCGGCCCCCATTTCGACACATACTCTAGCAAAGCCCAAACGCTCTAATTTTTTCGTGACCGGGTCCAACCGAATGGGTTTCCCAACCGCACTCGCTATCCAGCAAAAACCCAGAGGGGTCCAATATTCAACCGGGATCCCAGACATGATGATCCAAACAGGAAATGATTTGTGCACCTCACGGGATAAGACCATACCCGACTTCCATTTCTAAAGGAAAAGAGTATGGCCGGCAATTGTCCACGGGCCACTATTAAGACATTTGTCGAGCATTGCATTTGAGGAAAATCAAAAGAAAAAGAAGCCCGATTCATTCCCAGCTACATGTTGTAGCTCGAACCGCCTCCAAATTTTCCTAGTAATGTTATTTACTGCATTAAAATAAACCGGATTACCATTGAAATATCCCACGAGAGTGGAGCCCCACAGGTCCACACTCTGTTAGATAACATCAGGAGGGGGGACAAAATGATATTCACCATATCGGAAGAATTAGGAGGGAAAAATTTAAGAGTAGACTTACCTCCAACAGCCCTCTTTTCAACTACCGAAGCCCATGAGACGCCTGGCATGCCGGAGCCATTGATATCTGGATGGCCTGAGCTAACGCCTTTTTCGGTCCCAGGGTCACCATTACTCTGGGAGGTCACAGCAGGCAGGCTTGGAGAAGGGCTTAGATTAGACTCGGGCAATGTGGACTCCAGAGGACATGGATTTTGTTCAGAATCCAGCAGGAAACCCGTGCCAGATTCAGAGACCAGAGCAACTGGTTTGATCAGTAACCCTGATGGAGGATCAGCCAAAAAGGGATGAAGCCCGGCAGGGCAAAGGTGTTGATCTAAGCAACCCGCAATCCCACAGCAGTCATCCTCCGACTTCGGGCCTCCACTGGAAGACCCATCATCAAGGAGGGATGCTATCGACGTGCCATTCCTAAGGCGTTAGAGAGAGAAGCTCTCGCTTCTCTCTACTTTTCAAATTTCTTTTTGAAATTTGAACTCATTTTCAGCGGAGCTCCTCCTCTGGCCGGGCGGCGCCGAAGCCGGCCACGGCCGGTCTCCTGGCTGCTCCGCCCGGTTGCCTCCCATTTTCCGTCTCCAGCTCTCTACCTTTCCAGAACTCAGATCTGGCTTCGTCGGCATCCTCTGAGGCTTCTACTGAGGCTGTGAGCTTGGTCCGATACTCCCACCAATGTCCGTTAAGAATGATTCCTCAGAAGCTTTGGCTTCTCTCTAGAGAGCCTTTCAAATTTCAAACCTGAAATTTGAGGCCTTCGTTTCTTGTCGCCGCCGGCAAGTTTTGCGGTACTGTCAGTTTCCCCCACCCTCCTTGTATCCGTAAAGGACATCTCACGCTCGCTGTTGTGTTCTTCCCTGGTGTCTCTGATTGGGCTGTTGGCTCTTGCAAGTTGGCCCTTTTCTTCGTCTGTCGTAGCAATTCTTGCTTTGGCGCCTGGTGCTCGGGACGGATCTGCTTGGGGTTTTTTTGCAGAAGTCCTCACCCATCAGATGCAGTTGTTCCAGAGAGAAGCTATCGTTTTCTCTCTGGGTTTTCAATTTTCATTTTTCAATTTTCATATTTCAAATTTCAAAATTCAAATTTGAAATTTGACTTTCTGCGCGTTTCTCGCCTCCATGGATTTGGGCTGGGCTTCCGTGCCCCAGGCCGTTGTGGTTGTTGGGGCTGACTGTCCCTGTTTCTGGCTCAGATGCGAAAGCTTCGGACCTATTTTGGGTAGATCTGGCATGCTCGCCTAGTTGCAGGTGGCTTGCTCTCCTGCTGTTTTCTCGATACATTGATGCTGTATGAGGTTGTTAATCGTATTGCGCATCTGGCCTTGTTATTCTGGACGGGCCAGGGTGTCTATGTTATTGGATGGTTTCTTTGCCCGGAGGTCGATTTGGCTTTGCTAGCCGATTTTGGATGGAGACCGATTTGGCTTTGGGGCTGATTTGGATTTGATGAGCAATAGCCGATTGTGAACTGAGGCCTAGTTGGAATGCTGTCTTGGCATGTCAATTGCCAATTTGGAATTCAGGTTGCTGATTGGGCATGAGGTCGGTTTGGCTTCGAGGCCAGTTTGGCGTTGCTGACATGGCATGTCATATGCTGTGTGGTCTTGCGATTCAGTTGCCGATTTTGATTTCCGGCCGGTTAACTCTTCTTTGGTCGATTTCAATGCCGTATTCAACTGCCGATTTCTTTTGCCGACTTGTGGCTGATTTCAATTGCAGTCTTGAGGCCGATTTCAATTGCCGATCTCATTGTAGGTCTCGCGTTGCTGACCAATTGCCGGGTTGGATTTGTGGATGCCGAATTGGTATTGAGGCCGATGTGGCTCTGTGGCCGGTTTGTCTCTGTTGATATGGCAAGCCAAATGCCGATTTGGGCTTGAGGCCGGTTTGGCCTTACTGAGCTGGAAAAGTTGGCTTGAGGTTTGATGGAAGCTTGGCTTGAGGTTTCATGGAAGCTTCTTCAGTAAAAGTTTTTCTTCTGTTTTTGGATCGAAGGAAATCTCTCGGTTCTAGTTGCTGCCGCTACATCAATTCCTTGATAATTCGGTTGTTGGTAGCAAGTTGATGAAACCATTTGAAGCTGTCACTTGTCAGGGAGGTCACAGCTGGTGCATGATTACCAGCATTTTTATTTTTCTGTTGGTTTCATTCGTTGTATCAATGTGCTCGGGGCACGCCCTAACGATTATGGTTTATCCCCAAGTCGGAATAACACTTGGAGATAAATCATTACTTGTAAATTTTTTCTCCCATTAATCCAAATCACTTACTTACCAAAAAAAAAAAGAGACGGGCGAGGGAAGCGACGGATTACGAGCGTTCAAGATGACATCCGGAACGGAAGAATCGGGGTGGATGGAAGGATGGGTGTTTGCCGTGCTGATGAAACACAGAAGTGGGATGCTCAGTCAGGCTCACTGTTTTGTTACTGGTGGTGCCCATGTGGCATTGCTGAGGTGCTGGAATTGTCATCACCTTCCCGTGTGCTGGCCCAGTTGTTCTCTGGTATTATTTCAGCCATCACAATTGCTAATGTGGTTGATGCTGAGATGATGGAGTAAGTTGATGGTGGCTGTGCCGTTCGTGAAGGTGCTGTCTTACAGGCTGCTGTTACACATGCTGATGAATATGGTGCTGGCGTTCTAGATGCTGGTGCTGGCATTGGATGCTGATGCCTTCTGGTGTGCGGCATCCTGCTTGATGAAGCAGTATGGGCCTCTGAAATGTGTGGTGCTTCGGCTGCCTTGATGTAAAGGCTGTGCTGCTCGCGACCCTGTGAGGCTCTCGGTTGCTGCTGGTGGATGCTGAGGTTGGAGTTGCCCTGCTGATGTCACGGCTTGGGATGTAACCTTCTGGATCGTGCGGGTGCTGGCAGCTTTCCTATCTCCTGTACCAGTGGTGGGCTGTGCAGAGTCTTAAGCTGGGAATCTGAATTCGTGTTTGCTGCGCTGGGTTTCAATTTGTCTTGTGCTTAAGGCTGAGGCTGTTTCTGAAGCTATTGACAGCAGCCTTTAAACCATGTTGGTGGCTGGAAATTCCATGCTGCCGCCCGGTTTTGCTGCTTTCTGTCTGCTGTGGCAATTTGGCGTGGACTGTTGGATGCCTTGATCCACCCCGGCCGTGTGTGTCATGGAATCTGGTGCCATCTTTTTCTCGCACTACGGTTGCTTCTTGGCTGAACCTGCTCCCCTGTTGGTTATGCGGGTCCCGGTTGATGCTGGTTGTTTTCCGCTGTGCTTTGCATCTGCGCCGAGGGTATTGTGGCGCTGAAAATGGTACTCCGGACGTGCTGCGAAACGCTGGAATGGGGTGCTTGGCGCTTATTTTAGCGTCTTCGTTCGGTTTTTTTTGGCTTGTGCTGAATTTTGTTTGGTTGGGCTTTTTTGTACCTGTTTTTGCATTCTGTGGTGTCTGTAATTAGTTTCCTCTCAGAGTTCTTAGACATGTTCTGTTGTAACTCTTGCTCGGGGCATGCCCTAGCGTTTATGTTTTATCTTCAAATCAAATCACTTGGAGATAAAACATAGTTTATGTAATTTTTCTCCCTATTAATCCAAAATACTTACTTACCAAAAAAAAAGGATGGAAGGATGGGTGGGGGATGCAGAGAGGGACCCAAAGTCAGAAAAGGGGTAACTCCTCGGAAGGCTTCGATAGTTGACAGAAGGAAGGGGGTAATTGGGTTCGGATGAAGAAGAGGAGATTTGGGATGAGGAGGACGAGGTCGAGGTTTTCTGGGGCCAAGGGGCAGCCGGTCGAGGAAAGGAGGGAGAAGCGGGAACCGTGGAGCTTTGAGGATGTTCGTGAGAGAGAGGAGAGGGCACAATATCAGGGAGGCGAGAGGGGGGGTAGCGACCGGCGCCATAGGCACCGGCGAGGAGGGATGAGGGCGGGCCAAGGCAGCGATTCAAAATTCGCCGACTTTTTTTTTTTTTGGTAAGTAAGTGTGTATTTTGGATTTATGGGAGAAAAAAATTACAAAGCACAATGTTATAACTCCAAGTTTTTTGACTTGGAGTTAGAACAAAAAACACTAGGGCGTACCCCGAGCAACAAGTACATCAGATAAAACCACAAAAAACCTCTAGGAGGAGCAATCAAACCAAAATAAAGAAAATGAACGAGTCATTTTACATGAGCATGCAACCAACAACCCAAATGTATCCCAAAACAAACAGGAGGCAAATCGGCAGGGCCAGCAGCATCCAAAAATTCCTACATCAGGCACATCATCAATCACACAGGGCCCAACAGCAGCAAGACGGCATGTACTACCGAACAGCAATACTGGCCAACAACCATTCCGGTTCGAGCAGCAAGGTAGAAACCCAGGGAAACAGAAGACAAAACCTTCGACTGCCATTCCTTGTGGGGCTTTTTGTGTTCCTGGTGTAGCAATCATCATCCTTGATACTTATCTCTAATTTACTCCGAACAGCTTCAATTATGATGTTAGCAAGATGATTAGGGGTCCTTCCATTAGCCTCGTCAAAAGTTCTTCGGTTTCGTTCTTGCCAAATGAAGAAAACTGCAGCAGCGAGAGTGAGCCTAAAAGAGAGTGATATGGCATTTTTGCCTCTCCAATTACGAGAAGCCCACTCAATATTCCTCTTCCATTCCTGGAATGGCCAGGTTAACCCAGCGTGATGACATAGTGTACTCCAGATCTCACTGGAAAAAGGACACCCAAAAAACAGATGATCATGAGATTCTCCAGACATCTTGCAAAGGATGCACACATTGGCCAGATTCACATATCTTCCCAATCTATCGATCGTGGACAGCTTGCCAAGGATAGTAAGCCATAGGATGAACGCATGGGAGGGGATATGAGATGGACCCCATACGATGAATGACCATTCACATTTAGCCGCGGTTCCTTGGAAGAGACGGTAAGCAGATCGGGTGGTAAAGATTCCCCTGGGATCTGCAGTCCATCTGACTAAATCATTCCTATCTGGGTCCGGGTAGTAATCTGGCATGTCGCTAATAATCTGATCCACTTCCAAGTCATATGTGTTCGGCCAACTCCAATTTCCATTAACCATTATCGACGCAACCTTTGAATCCAAAGGCAGCCCAGTCACAGACTTTTTTTTTTGGTAAGTAAGTATTTTGGATTAAAGGGAGAAAAAAATTATAAAATCTATATTTTATATCCAAGTATTTTGACTTGAGGAGAATTTTTTTTTTTTTTGATAAGTAAGTATTTTGGATTAAAGTAAGTAAGTATTGAGGATAAAACATAAACCGCTAGGGCATACCCCGAGCAACTAGTACATCAAAAAATACATAAAGAAACCTCTAGGAGGCCTACGTTCTACAGATTCAACAGAATATGAAAAATATTACAACACAGGACAGAGGAAAATCGCAATCCCCCTGCTGCCCGAATTAGCCAACTGCTATAATACAACAGCAACAGAATCTGTTTCACCACCCGAATTAGCCAACATGATCAGCAATCCAGCAGCAGCAAGGGAATAACCACCGATCCAAACTCAGAATCAACACAGCATTGGGAGATTCAAGCAGCTGTGGAGATCCAACTGTTAGTAACCACCAGTTGCCATGCTTCAGAAGGTCGCCACATCAACAATTCCACTTCAAGAGGCGAGCCCAACCACATCAGCATATCAGTAGCAGTAGGAACCAGTGAGCCGCAGGTCAAGGCCGGCACCAAAAAAAAAACACAGTCTTTGTACATTTTAATTTAATTTAATGCAATTAATTACTTACCAAAAAAAAATACTTACCAAAAAAAAAAAAGGCCGGCACCAGAAACACTCCGTCCAAAAGATAGCTAAGATGCACTGCGAACATTGCACTCCAGCGATAATAGCTCCGGAAAAGAGTACTCCTGTCCATGAGCACCGGCTAAACAGCAGCAAATTTTTTTTCTTAACATCGGATATGATAAAGCAATCCACTCCAGCCAAGAAAACAGCGGACAAAAGTGGATCCACTCCGGGTTCCGGAGTTCTTACACTCCGGAAACCGAAGCTCACTCACTCCGGAAATCGGAGTTCGCACACGCAAGTCGTAGCTTCTTTTTTTTTTGACGTGGAAACAACAGAGATGACAAAAGCAGGCCAGTCCAGACGAAAGGCACACCGGACATTAGCGGACCCACTCCGGATTTCGGAGTTTAAACCACACACTCTAGATTCCGGAGCTCTCACACTCCGGAATCCGGAGTTTACTATTTTTTTTTTTGTGGTAAGTGCATTTTACACAAGCATAGCCCAAATTTTCATCCTCCACAAAAGCAACCTATCGCCCACGTGTACATGAATAATCAGCCAAGAGTAAACAAAAGCCACAGCTCCAAACTCAATCAAAAAAAACCGCAGTAAGTTAAATTGCTGCTACTTGACAGCACCCAGCTCCCATTTTACAGCATCAGCACTCAGCTTCTATCCTTCCTATTCCAACTAGCATTCTTCTGAGGACAGCAGCATAAAAAGACCAACAGGCTTCAGCAAATTAATGTAGCCCCACTTTCCACAGCTTGAAATCCACTTAAACTGCCCAGGGATGGCCGTTGCACTCATCCATGCGGCCACAAGTTAGAAAATACACCGACAGGAGTATCCCATGGATCCTCATCATCTCACACGGACAGCAGAGGTCACTGGCCATTGCAAATAGGACCGAAGCAAGCCTCTGTAGAATCAATCCCGAGAGAATCACCATACAACCAGCAGGCCAGCATGCCACATAAACTTTTTTTTGGTAAGTAATTAATTGTATTAAAATTTAAAAAATGTACAAAAATTATGTTCATAACCAAGTGTTTTGCCGACTTGGAGATGGAACATAAAGCAGGGGAGCCCCTAATCCTATGACAACAGTCATTAAAAAATTACAATAATGTTGATTATTGTAACCCAACAACTCCAGATCGTAGAAAATCACTCCGGCTACGCCACTCCGTCCAAGGAGACAAAGAGCATTCCAGCTAAAGAAGCACTCCGGAAAATTGCACTTTAGCGAAATGTACTTCGGAAAATAGCACTCCGGCAAAATGTACACCAGCAGATTTCACTCCGGCAAAAATTCACACAGAAAAATTGCACTCCGCAATAATATTCGATCATTGTAAAGCTAACATCCACCGGCCCGAGATAATGAAGAAAACGCCAACACATCATCATCTGACCTCTTCAGCTCAATACCAATTCATATTGAAAGATCCACAACGCACTCCGGCATAAGAGTACAAAATGTACTCCGGCTACAGCATACACCATGCCACTCCAGCCTCAAGTACAGGATGCCACTCCGGCAACATAGTGAAAAGGGCACTCCGGACACCACTCACTCCGAAAAATAGGCACACCAGAAAACACTTCAAAATGGCACTCCGGCCTCAAAAGGCACTCCGCCACTCCGGCCTCAAAAGAGCATAGCTCCTCCTTTAAAAAAAAACACTCCGACAATTCCTGAGAAAGTGCACTCCGTCCAAAGGAACCGCACTCCGGAAAAGGCACTCCGAATAGGGAACAAAACCACGCCCTCCAATGAAGCAAAAGCACACTCCAGCCACCCAGAACCGGCCAAACCTACTCCGACCCAAAGCACACCGGATATAAAAAATTGCACACCGATGAGGAAGCAAATCCACTACGTCCAAGGAGAACATAAAAACACTCCGTCCATCGCAATAGCACCGGAATCAACAAGAACTCCGTCCTAAGTCATTCCGTCCAGTGACACTCCGACCAAACAACGCCAGGCCACTCCGGCATAAATGCGTACAAACTCACTCCGGATTCCAGAGTCAACAAACGCATGGAAATTTTTTTTTTTTTGGAAGCAAAGCTACTCCAGCCATGCCACACGCACAACCACTCCTTTTTTTTGGTAAGTAAGTGTGTAATTTGGATTAATGGGAGAAAAATTTATAAAAAATTATGTTAAAACTCCAAATTTTTTGACTTGGAGTTAGAACATAAAACGCTAGGGCATACCCCGAGCATTTGGTACAACAGAGAGTTCCTCAAAAACCTAAGAGGAACTATCTAACAGAAGAACGAAAAAATAACACTGTCGTTGTATACAAACTACAGCAAAAAATTACTCTCGAGACAACCAGAACAATCATCCGACCACCTCGCAGCAACTAACTATAACAACCCAGATCTGCCGGCAACCCATAGCAGCCGAGTTCCAACAGCAAGGAGAACAAGGCAGCTTCAAGCAAGCGACAGCAGCAAGCGAACACATCCTAGTTTCCATCTAATCAACATCGAGCAGCAGGCAATTAGCTGCAGCATACAGCCGCACGGCAGCAGCATACAGCTCAATTGACAGCAGCATTCTTCAACAGCAAGCCTAGCAGCAGCCTACTTCGGCAAAATTCCGACGAGCTAGAGAATTCAGCAAAGTCAGCTCTTTATGTAGCCTTCTGTCCAAGGCTCCAGATGCACCACGCAACAAAGAGCAGTCCCAAGGCAGCTTGCTTCTCATCCACGATGGTCTCTTCCAATGAGCAGCACATCAGCTAATCAAGCCGTGGCATCCAGCAGCATCAGATCAGACAGCCGGTTTAGGTGCAGCACCCAGTAGCCAAGGACCACCTGTGCAGCAGAAGATCCCAAAGCCTCACTGTTGAAATCAGCATCAGCAAATCAACAGTAGGCATTCTTCACCAGGCAACACCCGTTTTCAGCAGGAGAGGTACAGATCATCAACACGCATGCTGAGATTCAGCATCAGATCTTTTTTTTTTTTTTGGTAAGCAAGTATTTTGGATTAATGGGAGAAAAAATTACAAATTTG
>JAODPA010125359.1:7233-17525 GCA_025585075.1 Nepenthes mirabilis
TATATATACATGAACATGATTGGTCAATGAAATAAATATTGATATATTATAATAGTGATAAATATATGTGTGCATATTTTAGAATATAAATTGATTAGTTGAACGTGGTTGAAGTATTATACAATTCCGTCTGAAATCGCTAGGCGAATTATTAGGATGATATAAATCAGATATGATAATTGTAAGCTTTGTTTGAATGTGACAATTAAATTATGGCCTTTAGTAATTGGTTTTGTATATCAGGAAAAATGAAGAACTAGATTAAAGGTTTTAATTGCTCAAAGTATATTATTTTCCGATTCGTTCTTTCATCTTTCTATGATAAATTCTTTATATTAGTTTTAATTGCGTGAGTACGGCCTTTGTCAGTACCAAATAATAGTTCCATCGTTGTAATCACAAAGCCTTCTTTGCGTTATGCTTGATTGAGTATTTGGATTATTGGTTTCTTACGGTCAAGGTTGATGAGAGTGTATGAAAATATTAAGGTAACTAGTCGAATGGGAGACTACGATACTTTAATGTGGTGTACGCTTATCCGATACTAATTTTCTTATCATGGTAGTGTTGTGGTATATTGTCTTGTGTGATAAATTCTTTATATTAGTCTTAATTGCGTGAGTACGGTCTTTGTCAACACTAAACAATAATTCCATCGTTGTAATCATGAAGTCTTCTTTGCGTTATACTAGATTGAGTATTTGGATTATTGGCTTCTTACGATCTAGGTTGATGAGAGTATATGAAAACATTAAGGTAACTAGTCGAATGGGAGGTTACGATACTTTAATGTGGTTTACGCTTATCCGATATTAATTTTCGTATCATGGTGGTATTGTGGTATATTGTCTTGTGTGGCGAGATGCTTATGACCATTGTAGACCATGATATCAAGGATATCATGGTGGGAAATACTGGATTTGACACATAAAGATGCTTTCTATACCATGTCGAGTCGGAAGATAAGCATGTTGATGAGATCATTCATACCTGGTTGAGTCGGATGATAAGTGTGCGAGTAAGATCTTCTGTACTTGGTTGAGTCGGAGGATGAGTACGCTGGTGAGACGTCTGTACTTTGTTGGGCAGAGTCTCCATGGACGATGGATTATGGTTGGAGGTCAAACTTACAAGCATTGATTTGCCCGTGCAAGAACCCGACTGTCGGGGGATATACGTGACCTTTGGTTCACAGTGGCGGAATAAGGTCCAAGGATGTTCTTTTGATATCTGGTTGTCATTAATACCTCATGAGTTTGAGATTCAATAGAATCTAGGAATTGTATTCGGTAGAATCCATGTGTTGGATTTTGTGGTAGTGTAATAAGTAGAATTCATGTTGTTGATTATCGTTTGATGTACAGGTCGTTCACGCTGATATTTGGATCAGGGAATCCCTGTTCATCTTTTGATATTAGATTCTTAGATATTTCCATTAATTTATTGGTACTCTTAATATCTTTGTAATACGTGGGTCAAGTGTGATCTATTTTGTTTTTGAGTTGTGTTTACGACGAGTTGTGGTTCTCCAAATATAGTGAATTGTTATATAAATGTGGCAACCATTAGATTTAGATATTTGAGATATTTATTATTTATTAAGTATTTTTAATTAATATTACTTGTTGGATTTTGGCTTACCCTTGTATTTTCTTTGCTTCAGATTGAGTTAATTGCATAGTGTGGATCATGGGGTCCTACTTTTTGCTGTAGGACTTTCAAGTAGAATGGATTGTAGATATTAGATGTTATATCTCAATAGAAGACATTCCAAATATATTATTGATAAATACTGAGTAGTTTTTCTTCAGGTTATGACCCATGATCCTTTGTAGTCTTTATTTTAAGAAAATTATATAATATATTGATGAATCTGATAGTAATTTAATTAAATTGTATTGTCATTATGATAGATCATGAATGATTTCAAATTTTAAGATTTCCCGCATGAGCGGTCCAAACCATACTTGAAGTTTAGGATTCGGGTCATCACATGCGGCATCTGGCCCCTTCTATAAGGTGATATGTAGATGGCCCACCTCTAGGCCTTAAATAGGAGTGTATGACCTTTAGTTGTGTGGAAACATACATGACTCAATCTTCGATAGTCTGTTCCTTTAGTTGATAAGGCTTACTGGCCATGGTCCTTAAAGAAAAGTAAGATTTAAGCTTGATTTTGTGACTAAGAACAAGATAAGAAATTTGAAAATGCATCATGTAAGTTCTCAGTACAAATTTTATACATTTGCAAATGATCAGATTCTTATTCCTTTCGTTTTGTATTTAAATTTAAAGTATGCTTGTTCTTTATATAAAATTGTACCTTGTTGAGCATTTGGCTCACTCCTTTATGTTTACGAACTATTCAGATGAGATACACAAATATTTGCCGGATGAGTAGGAGCGAAGGTTGAGAAGTTTTAGTTTATGTTCCCATGAATGATTCCTGTTGGTTTATATTTTTGAACAATGTTAATGTATCTAATGGATGTAATGTAGTCAATTTCAATTCTAAGCCTCGGTTTGTGATGTAATTTGGTTTCTAGAAAACAGTTAGAGGTCTAAGGTGTTGTATTGCGTTGTCCAATATTAGTTTATATGTCTTGTTAACCTTGGACAGCTTTTATATGTGTTTGGGTTGTGGTATCTGGTTGTAAATAAATCTGATTTTTAGGTCAGCAGATCGATGATATAATTCCGGTTGATGATATCAAAATTTCTAAATGATGGGATCTAGGACGCGATTCTTCACACTTATTACAGCCAATATCTTTCATTTTTTTTAGGAATTTTTGTCTTCCTCCTGGAGTTTTGGTATTTATTGTCTTCGGTCACAAGTCATATGGTGGTTCTGGCTTATATTTATAAATGAATTATTTATGAATTTTGTTTTGAAGCTTAATATTGTTCATTATTATAATTGCCTAAATAATGTTTTTTGCTTTTACAATAACTCATAATTATACTACTCAACTATGGCGCCAAAGAATTGGAGTAGAAGGACTGGTGCGCAGGAATTCGCCCATAAATAAAAAACATCCAAAAAAAACTTCAGTGGTGGTGTTTCGGTGTGTTATATTTTTGAGTCACTTGTCAGTTTAATATCCAATAAATGGCCATTTGGAGGATGTATGCTCGCATAAGCGGAAATATCAAGTAAGGGTCATATGATATTCATGTTAGGGTTGTTCAAGTGGTGGAGTTCTTTGTAGGTTTACGTGAGATTCGTACGAGGCATGTTCAAGCAAAAACCATTTCTACAAACTGAAAATATCCCTTCCTAACAGGCATACGATGGATGCTTTTGTTAATTGGGAGAGGATAGATGCATTTAACACACGTCTGATGGGCGTTCTTTACTTGGATTGTTCCATATGGTTGTGCCTAATGCGTGCACGATGGGTGCTTGTATGCCAATACAAATATAATATGTGCTGATATGATTTTAGGGCAGAATTTAAGAGTATTTTCAACATAAAGGCACTGCATGAAAAGAGAAAAGGGAGAAAGAAGAGAATAAAGATTTTCAATGTACTGCTGATTTACTACTTTTGGTTTAGTTGTATTTTTGTCTAGTCTTAACTTTAGGATGTACTACCGATTGGTTACTCTTATCCTTATTGTATTCCTTTCTTATGGGTTATAAGGTATATTGACGGAGTTATATTTAACTATTATTTATTAGGTTGCAGTGAAAGATTCTCATAATGGATTATATTTTCAACCGGTCACTATTTTATAATAGATTTATTCAAATATTGTCCTATAATTTTTCTTGGTTTAAAAGGGTCTTCATGTTAAATTTTGGATATTTAGTTGTATATATTCCTTCTATTTAAGGGTTTGGTACTAATGTTTATTTTATTATGCTAATTGTGTTTGTTTCAGTTGAATCCAAATAAGTGGTATTAGATAGTAGGTTTTGCTGATTGTAAAACTACAATTTAATGGTATCTATGTCAAGGAACTTACCATTCCACGTTAAATAATTTAATGAGTAAAATAATTTTATTCTTTAGTAAAAAAAAATATAGAACTATTTTGATCTGAGAATGAATGGTAAAATAAGTAAAGAAGAAGGAAGACAAGCCGAAAAAAATAAAGGATAAGGAGTGACATGATATGATAGATTTGGCTAAACGAACAATCAAAATTATATTTGATAAATAATACTCTTTAAAAAATGATTGGTTTAACAAATCTAGTGGAGATATAGATAAAACTTGAGGGCCGGTAAAGTCTAAGTCTTTATATGTAAAGAACCTTTAGTTGTCGGAAGAGAGAAACTTTAAGAAGTATTTGAACGCGTTCAACTTGATTTTAACACAGATGTCGGCATTTGAAGAAAAAATTAACAATGGAGACAAGGCGTTGGTATTACTAGGTTTTTTTTTTTTTTTGTCTTCCTCATACGATCAAATTGTAATAACGCTATTGTTTAGAATGGACACATTCAACATTAATGAGATCATTACTTCTGCACTTATGAATAATTCTAGGCAGAAAAGAAATGATGAGGTTTTGGGGGGAGTCAAGTTTCTTGGTGTCTACTAGTGGTCAAGGGCATTAAAAATTGAGGAACCAAGGGGCAAGTTGGAGAATGTTAATAGCCAATCTAAATTTTAGGACATCAAGTATTTTTATTGTGATAAAAAGGGCCATATGAAATAATATTATTTTAAATGGAAGTCAAAAAAGGAGGGCGATGGCCAGCAATAAGAATGGATGGATCATGACGGTAATGATTGGATATCGATGATAACTTACGAAGACCTTCCAATTATTTACATAGGAAACACATGGAGCTTCACTAGCCATGAGAAGACTTGGGTGATGGATTACAGTTTCTCACAATATACGACGTTGAGGGAGTCCTTCATCTCCTATATGCCTAAAGACCATTGGATATTCAAAATGAGTAATAATGGCTTGTCGAGAATAATTGACATTGAGGATGTCATTTTGTGAGCAAATGATAGAACGAAACTCATGTTGAAGGACATGCGACATATTTCGGATGTCTGGTTGAATGTAATTTCAATTAAAAAGTTTGAAAAGAAGGGCTTTTATATGACATTCGGTAAAGGTTAACGAAAACTCATCAAATGCACCTTAATTGTGGCAAGGAAAAGTAAGTGTTCGAGCTAGTGCTTGATGAAGGATTTGAATGTCAAAGACAACACCAAACTGATCAATTGGAGGTTTGATCAATATGGCAGAAAGAGGAGACTAAGGAGAAGTATAAGGAAGAGTAATGTTATCGTGGAGAATAAGCTAAAGGGGATTGGAAATAATTTGGGTTTGGTAGAACAGAAAAGGATATCATTCAAATTTGTTGAGTCCAATAATGGGATCTTATTGGAGGAAATGTTGTCAAATTGTAAGAGATAACGGTCATCAGTAATATGAAGGTCCCCCACAAGGTCGTAAGGAAACGTTTGTTTGATTTTTGGGTTACTCACTTATAAATCCCACAACCAATGGGTGGTCACCTGGAGAATGCATAATGTTTGCATGCAGCTTGCTCCGGTGGAGATGTCAAGTAAGGGTTATACAATGCAACGCAAAGGTCACCTGAGCAACGGAATTCACTGGATGCTAGTGCAAGGTGTATTTGAGTAAATGTCATTTCCAAAAAGCCATAAGTATCTAAATCTGATAGACGCAAGATAAGCACATACACACATTTGATACAGAATGGATGCACCTAATGTGTGTCCTAAGGGCACTCATCTATAGATTGTCCAATGGAGTCGCACCTAATGTGTGTATGATAGGCATTTATATGCCAATACTAATATAAAGTGTCATGATATGATTTTAGGGTAAGATCTGTAAGTATTTTCAACACAAAGGATATTACATGAAGAGAGAGATGGGAGAAGAGAGAGAGTAAAGATTTTTGGCTTTCAATTGAGACTCAATTTGAGTTTTATTCTTCATATAACTTGAGTATATTGTTGTAATCTTAATTTTAAGACATACTATTAATTACGTACTTTTGTTCTCATTGTATTCTCTATTGTGACTTGTAAAGTGTTTTGAGAGATTATATTCAATCATTATTCACTCAAATTATATTGAAGGGCTCTTGGAGGAAATTGTATTTATAACCAATTACTATTTTATAATAGATATATTTAGAGATTATTTCGTAAATTTTCCTTTGATTTACAAGAGTTTTTACGTAAAATATTATTATATAATTTTGTATATTTGGTTGTGTGTATTTCCTATATTTAAGAGTTCGTTAGTTGACTATTGACGGAGATTTATGTTTATTTCCACTACGCCAGTTGAATAAATATTTTCATCGAACCCCAACAAAGTGTTCATTTTCCTTCCCTCCTCTAATCAAACACCATTGATTTTGAAGTAGCTTAGTCATGTCTCAAAACTCAGTCTTGTAGTTTATCAATCATTGCTTGGTGCTTAATATATTCAATTGAAAACAAAAGCAATGAAGATAGTAATCTCATAACTAGGTAAACCCTTATTTGTGTCTCATTTTCTTCGTGTTGGGATTCAATCAAAACACTCAATACAGTGGAATAAATTAGAATCCCCCATTAAATGTTAACCATCAAATATTTGAGTATAAAAAATATAATACTGTATAATAATTTTTAACATAGAAAATCCTTTCAAATCACGAAAAAAATATTTAAAAAATTTCAAACAAATTCAATATAAAAATAGTACCGATTATAAAGTAAATTCCTTTGAAAGCCCTTCATTATAACTTTGGTAAAAAATAGTTGAACATAACCCCGAACACAATAACTTATAAGAGAAAATACAATTAGAAAAAGAATAGTCAAATGAGAATACATTCGAAAAATATATTATAACAACTTATCCGGCATTGCCGATTGACAAAACTTAAGTCAGATGTTAACCAGATCTCAATATCTTCCTCTTCTATCATTTTTTCTCTTCTCTCTCATTTGTGATACTCCTTGTGTTGCAATTGCTCTAGGAGATGTTGTGTTACTCACACTTCTTACACAGTTTCTTATGCTAATCTTAAAATCATATCATGCGCAACTTTCTAGTAGTCTCGGTGCATGTGAGCTCCTCATGTGCAATAGGCGTGATCCCTTTATAGGCAATCCACATAGGTGACCTTCAAACGATGGTCCTACTAGAATTTGCGTACATGAAATCCTCGACGTGTGTTAGGACTGCTCATTGTCTTAAAAGCACACAACCTTTTATCATGTGCCAACCAGGCACAAATATCTCTTATTCATTAAAAATATCTTTCACTCGACCATTCCTTGTACAAACATTCACTGAACTCCTTCACTCGATTGGCACTCGATTGGCACTCGATCAACCTTCACATAAACCTTGCATGACCTCCAGTAACCATTACCAGTCGAATGAGCATGCCACACGTAAATATTGTACATTCTCTTGATGACTCGTTTATTTATTATGACACCTATAAGAGGATAATCCAAAATTCGACAAACCTTCCTTTACGACTTTGAGTGGGACCCTTCGCCTTTATAACTAACAGTCATTACTCACCCTTTGGCAATTTTTCCTCCATGTGGTTCTCAATATCGGTCTTCGCAAGCTTGTACGACACCTTTTTCTGCTCTATCAAGCATGGAGTATTCACACACCCCTTTCAACTTCTTTTTCGTAAAACAATTGCTCCCCCTTCTACTCTTCTTCAGCTTTCTTTTCCTGCCATCTTAATCAATTCGCCTGTTAGTCATCTTAATATTATCCTTCACAACTAAAACCTCCACCACATACTGACTTGAATGTCTACTTCCCTTTGTCACAATCAAGGCATCTTTGGTGAGCTTCCATTAACCTTTATTGAGTGCCGTGTAAAAGCCCTCCTTATCAATCTTCACAGTTGAAATCACATTCAACCGTACATCTAAGGCATGTTTGTTGCACACCCCATAACAGGAGTTTCGTCCAATTACATGGTCGCAAGTTAACGTTCTTGATACTAATTACCCTCGACAAGCCATCATTACCAATGTTCAATATCCCATAGTTTTCAGAGATATAGGAGGTGAAGATGGACTTTATTAATGTCATATTATGTGAGGAACTGCTATCCATCACCTAACTCGTCTAGTGGTTCATAAAAATCTGTATTTTTCTCACGTGGATGACTAGAAGGTCTTTATAGATAGCAATAGAATCCTTCCTTTCTTGTTGCTTGCAACCACCCTTTTTCTATTTATTTTTAAAGCAATCTCACTTCTTGTAACCCTTCTTACCACAATTGAAGCACTAGATATTCTAAAATTTGGATTAGTTTGTACTCCTCTCCGACTTGCCCCCTTGATCCTTCAATCTCTTATACCCTTAACCACTAGTGGATATTATGACACTCAACTCCCATAAAATCAAATCACTTCCGTTCTTCCTAGACTCAATCATAGGTAAGGAAGTAATGATTTCATTAAAGTTGAGTTTATCCTTTTCAAATATTACTGTTGTGACAATATGATCGTACAATACTGACAAAGAAGCCAACAACAATAATTCCTTATTTTCATCATTGATATTCTCATCAAGTATCAATATCTGTATTATAATCCAATTAAACTTATCCAAGTATTTCTTAAAGCTTTCTCCTTTTGACAATTGGAGGCCATAGAACTTCTTCTTCAAATTTACTCTCGTTGTCAAGGATTTAAATTTGTACTAACTTTTAAATTTTATTCAGAGCTCCACTGGATCTAACAAGTTGATAATTTCTGGAAAAATTTATCCATGATATACAATTTAATTGTGCAATTAGTAAGACCATTTATATCTTGTTACTTCTCATCCTTTATCTTTTCTGATTTGTCTTCTTTATTCTATTGTGTTTTTATCATTTCTTTTCTAGTTAAAATATTTCTCATTATTTATTGTCAAAGAATAAAACTATATTGCACGTTAAATTGCTAAGCATCGAATGGTAAGCTATTCGACGCCGACACCAACAAATCATACTTTTCATAAACTAAAAAAACCGATACTCTAATATTACTTGTTGAGATTCGGTCAAAACATGCACAATCGTCACATCAAATAAACCCAAATCCTCATCAAATATTAACTACTAAATATTTGAGCACGAAAAGTATAACATTGTATAATGATTTTTGACATAAAAAATCCTTCCAAATTAAGACAAAAATTATTAGATAAATTTTGAATAAATCTATTATAAAAATAGTTAAATATAATCTGAATAAATAATAGCTGAATATAACCTCCAACACACCTAGTAGCCCACAAAAAAAAATACAATTAGGAAAAGAATAATTAAATGGTAATACGTCTAAGAAACACATTAGAACAACATATCCAATATAGGTAAACAATAAAACTCGAATCAAATTTCTATCAAATGCAAACTTCTTTCTCTTTTATCTTCCTCTCTTCTCTATTTTGTGTAGCACTCTTGTGTTATAATTGCTTTGAAAGCTGCTGTGTTGTTGTTACGTCTTTGTACTAAACCTGAATAATAATTAGCGTAATCATCCCATTAACAACCATTATAACTCAAATAACAATGGATGTAAACTATAAGTCAATTATCTCAATTGACCCAAAAGTATATATAATAATCAACCAAATCATAGGATTCAAAATATGTCACACCCATAAGTGATACCAAAATACCAACTATACTATGATGCTAAATCTTATATAAGAAGATACGTTCTAAATAAAATTAGAGTAAATTACATCCGTGATGACTGCTATTGGACAAATCAATAACTATTTCATTAATCACAAACTATTGTCCGAAATAATATGAACATAATAAACTATTATTCGAAAACTAAAATACAATATCAAATATTTCATAATTCTAATTCTAATCTCTTCAAACAATTCTTCCTTCATAATCCTCACTTGCAAGTGATCCAAACCACTAATTTGGAGGGAGTTAGTGAAAAATAAAAGTAATGGTAAGTTAAAAGTTTAATAAGGCATATAAATTTTATAATTAAACATACCATTTTTGTTAAATCATACCAAAAGAAATGATGAATTGAATTTAGATGCAATACCAAGAATTTTTATGTCAAATATGCATAATTTTTAAATTTTTTTTTAATTCCTTAATTTAAACGTGTAATGTAAATTTTGTTCAAACATGATTTTTTATGAACCAAGGGCTAGTATAGTCTTATAGACTAATGAGTAGATAATTGCAACCTAAATTATATTTATTTTCACACAATTAAAAGCCTTGCACTACTACTCAAGACCCGTGGATAGGCCGTCAAACATATTTCCCTGTAGACGTGGTTAAA